>VZRN01003661.1:338538-469250 GCA_013397935.1 Dasyornis broadbenti | reverse complement strand
TTTTTTTTTTTTTTAACTTGCTTCCCCCAGATGCTGGGAGGTGTTTCTGCTGCTTTGTGAGTACATAAGGGCGTGTGAATGTGGAGTATCTCACTGTAACAGCCTTACCACTCCTTTGCTGAAATAAGCTCAGGTTTTGGAAATAATGTGGTTGGGACTCAGCTGGGGAAATATCTGCATGAAAGCTGTTGCAGGGCAAAGGACTTCTACAGTTACAGTTCAGGTTTCTTATTACTCCTCTTGTTCCATAGCTGGGTAAACCCATAGCTGGGTAAATGTCTGGGAAGATCTTTGCATCTTGAGTTATCTCTTAAATTGAGAATTTACTTCCTGAATCTGAGATCTGCCAGGCTGGAATACACACACACATACACATACACAGAGGTTTTGGCCCTCAGCTCTAGGGAGGGAGAGGTTGTGTTTCTTGTTTGCTTCTTTATAGCTTAGGGAGGAGTCAACTGGGGAAGCAGTCGATAGCGGTGGCTGAAATCCAGTGAGGCAAAAGTCTTGCTCTCCTGCTGAGTGCTGAAGGCTGGTGGAAGGTGAGGTGAGTTACAGCTGGCAGAAGGGTGGAGCTAAGAGTTTCAACTCCAGTCTTCCAGGTAAGATATTCACCTTTGATTAAAGTAAAAGTCAGCTTTAAAAATCACGTCAGCCAAGTTACAGGTGGGTCTGGAGGATGGTTGCGTCAAGGAAACCGTGATGTCCTTACAGATTTTCACAGAGCTATGGAAGTCACCTGTGGAACTGCAATGCTTACGTGCCTTTGTATTTCCACACTGAGCTTGTCTAGACCTTCAGGCGTTTGGGTATCTTTGGCAGTCTGCCCATCGCTCCATGTCTTTTACCTCTCTACTTTGAGTTTGTCCAAAATTATCACCTGGGCTGGTACCTGTTGAAGCAGCAATTCCTGCATGTTGACCCTACTGAGCATTTCTCCAAGAAGACAAAAATAAGGGAAGTGAGGGGAGGGAGGCCAGGGTGAGGGCACAAAGGAAGGAGAGTCTTCAGGCATATTGAGCAGTAAGTTGTTGATGTGTCAGCTGAGAGTTACAGCCCCAGTTTGGACCAGCAACTGCCCTTGCTAGTGCAATGTGTTTGAACTTTGAGCTCTGCATGCCAGTGAGCACTTCCATGTGCTGAGGTTGCACTGAATCCCAAAGGTTATTTTGGACAGTAAAATATTAGAACAGGTCTCCAGGAGAAATAATGCCACAGCTTACATCAATAATGCCTGATCTTTTGCTTATGTGAGAAGTCTCTTTTCTAAATCACCAGCTTAATTTTTTCCTGCAGAAGTAGCTTAGAGCTAAGAAATATCCCTCCTCAAGAATTCACATTGAAACCTGTTTGAAGTAAGGCATTTTTTAAAGTATAAATTAGGTATTTTTATTCTGCTATGGATTCCACTGTTTCATAGGCCAAAAGAAAAACAGAGAAGACATGAATTAAAATAAAATTCTGCCTGACCTTTGTCCAAAAGCAGTAAAGCTGGACAAGAGCAATTCTCTTATCCCCCGATCTCATGGGGCAGCAGTGTTCTTCCTGTGCAGGTCTGACTTCTTTCTCTCATACAGCAGACACCTGGGATGGGCACTTGCAATAAGTGTGGATATAAAGATTCCTATTCTGTAGATTCCACTGTCTGAAAAAGATGACTTCAGAACACCTGTGAGCTTAATGAGCCTTGCGGAGGTTGGAATGATATAGATGGGGAGAGTGTATATTTCACTAAAATTGAAGAAGGTAAACTAGATAAGGCATGTAAAAAACCCATTCAGATCATCTGTCTTTGCATGAAACAGATTTGGTTCCTGCAATGGGATTGCAATTTTTTTCCTATAAGAACTGCTGATTTGGGAAGAAAAGATTTGGAGAAAAATAAAAAAGAGGGTTATGATTACTGCTATCTGCTCTTAGAGTCTTCTCTGCATCATTTAACACCATCCAGAAGAAACAAATCTTGTCTTGGTAAAACAGCCTTTTCTCCAATTGGAACATTATTTCTTCTTTAGTGAGAGAAAAAAAAGTAGCTTTTGCTGTGGATGAACATTGCTAACCTCTGAAAGGCTGCTTGGTTTGTTTGGGGTTTGTTTGTTTGGTTGGTTTTGGGTTTTTTTTGTTAATCATGGTGGGAAAAAAAAATGTGCTTGATTTTAAACTTGTGCTTACTGTATTTGTACTAAATTCTAGAGTCACTTATAATCATTTCTCACACGGTACCATAGAGATACTTGGTGCTCTGTGGATTTGAGAAAGGGTCTGCAAATGGTCATTCCAGGCTATGAGATGCCGTGCACCAATTCTTCTGCTGTCTCTGTGTTGGTTTCCAGCACAGGAGGTGTGAGCAAGGATTTTTAGTTCTCTACTACACAAGAATATGGAAGCATCTAACTGATAACAGAGAATAAATGCCTTCTCAGAAGAGAACTAGCTGTATGACAATGCTGAAACCAAATATCTTGTATCTGTACTAAGAATAACTGGAGAAGTTGCAATTAATGCTGATGACTTTCAGAAAGGAGCTACTTGTTCTTCAGGTAGCTCTTAAATAGTAGAGATTGGTCTGAGATTTACTGGATTGATCAGACTACCCCAGATCTCACAAGTTTTTTACTTGAAAGAAGCATCTTGTGCTGGCCAATTTGAGGGATAACAGAGCTGGCCTTGCTGCATTTCAGGTCTGATCCTTTGTGGCAGCCCTGATGGCTGTGTTCTCCAAAGGTCATTTCACTTCCATCACAGGTACTCTGCTGACCAGGAAGGAGCTATTGATTAACAGCCCTGGAAGAGGGGAATGCAAATACAATGGGGAGATTATCAATCTAGCTAGACTAAAGTGCACCTGCATTAAGTTTTTTGGCTCTCATGAGTTAATTTTCAGTATAAGTTCATTTCACAACTTCTTATTTGGGTAGGACAAGAAGGGTAAATTAGGAAATTTTTACCTTGAAAGGAAGTTTTCTGTGGAAGAGCCTTCAAGAGGTTTGTGGGGGGAGGAGAAAGGATTTTCTCTATTTGAGCTCATCACTTACTTAGTCTGTTTAATGTTAATCCAGAAGTGTGGTGAGTGAACATTTATTCTAATAGCAACAGCAGTTTTAGCTTTGTGTCATGTATTGTAAATCAGCAAAATTTAAGATGAACAGGAATGGGTAAGGATAGAGCTTGAACAAAAACTTCCAGGTGATTTAATGCAGAGCCTTTTTATTTTAGTACCCTTACTAAAGCATGGAGAGAAATTTGTCACAGGCTTTAAACTTACCCTTGTAAAGTTAAATGCTTTATCTTACTGTGTTGTTGCCACTGACCCTTGGCTGCAGGTGTGGGTGACAGATGTGAGAAGTTACCTTATTGCCGGGTACGGGCTTAGAATCATGCAGAGAAGAAAAAGGTAAATTTTGGTTTTGCTTCTGAGGTATTATTCTATTCCCACATCCCTCACTGCTTCTCCTGTGGCTGCCAATCATGCAGCATGTAGGAAAATGTACATCCTAGCATGCATAAGCCATTCAGAATGGAAATTTTGAAAAATACGGTGGGTGGCAGACAGTAAAATTGGCATTTGCTTTCATTGACATAAAGTTCATTTTCTGACAAAAATCCATGGTGGTTTAGGACTCCGGCAGTATTATTCATGCTTGGTATTGGGTAATCTTCAGCACTGGGGAAGCAGGAGGTGAATGTCAAGTACTGAGCTGTCCTCTTACATTTATTTGTGAATTGGGACTAATGCTACCAACACTAGGCTCCTGCGGATGTGTAGTAATGAGCCTGATTTACATGTGATGGCTATATTTAAGATGTTATCTAGTGATTTTTTTTCCTTGGATTTCTTGCAACCTTCTTTTTGTTAAAACAGTTCATCTCCACATGCTCCCTGAGCTGTGGTGCTGAAGCCAACAGAGGTTGTGGTTCTGTGGTGGAACACGATGTGCAATTTCTGCTACGTATTAACTGGACTGGTATCTAACATGCCAGGATTTCTTAAAATGCATTACACGATTACAGGAAGTATGTGATGAGGAAAAAATTATGCCCATTGCTTTATCTTTCATGGGAGGAGAAGAAACCAAAGAGTGGGAACTAACTCAAAAGACAGTCACAGGATCCTGGAGGTTTAGCTCCCTGAAATGGAAAGCTTTTCATAGCTCCTTTCAGGTTTTCTTGATTCCTTGTTTTTTTTGTTCCATAGTGACCTTGACCATGGGCCCATGGTTCGTACCTGAGATGCATTGAGGCACTAGTTCAACCTAGGTGATATTTGGAACATTAGAGCATGGGCTGGTTTTCTGTCCCGGAGGGGTGGATATTCTTTCTTTATGTCATGTTTTCCATGCTTTGCTTTGAGGGATGGCTTTGTGAACATCTTCCTGTCTCAGCTTTTCAAGTCTGGGCTTCAAGACCTGATGTGTGATCTTCCTAGACCAAGCCCTAGGAATACTAAAGGAAGCTACCTGATCCTATTGCATTGTCTTTTCTCATTTCCAGAGCACAGATTTGACCTTAGTAGGATGAAGCGATGTCTGAGAATTGCCTCTTTTTCTTTTTTATTTTTATGTTAAGACCACTTTCCATTAATTCTCTATTACCTTGCCGTTCTGAGTTTAAATCTCAAAGCTGTACTTAAAGTACCAAAGGAGGTTTAGCCACGCAATCACCATTTGGCATAGGAAATTGAATGGCTAAGCCCCTGCATATATGCAGTAGGCTGTACACTGCTGGGCAGATTGTATAATTGTTCTTCATATATTGAGCAACCAATTGCCGATTTATGTACATATGTAGGTTCATCCTTTACCAATTTCCTGTGACTGATAGCTTCCAGGAGATTAAAAGAATAGCTGGTTCCTGTTTCTTTCTCTTCTCTTTATTTTTGTCCTTTAGCAAGAATATTTGTGTGTGTATGTTTTTAATAGCATTCATTCCCTAGAGAATAATCTCAGTCTTTGTTTTAGCTGGCCTCCTTCTGAGAGTGTGTTAAATCTGTAGCCAAGATCACAGGCAGCTCTGGGCAAATCATTGGGCTGTTATTAACCTGCCTCCATGGCAACTGCTGCTCGCCAGCCTGAGGACAAAAAATGTTTTTATTCTGCTGAGTTGCGCAAAAGGTTCTAGTGATGCCTTGCACAAAATGGACATTGAAAGGGGAGATGCAGTGATGTGTGTTTGTGCTGTACAGTTTCATATTTAAATCGTTTTACACTGTTTCATTGGAAGTGGATATACAGTTCAGTGTTTTGGCCATATGGAAAGTAAAAACTAGCAGAAAATTGGAACTGAACTTATTTTAATACTACTTACTTTTGTCGATTTGAGTTCACAGGCCTTCAGCTTTCAGTTGTCATCAGTGCGTTAGCAAATTATTTTGTGAACATGAACTAGGCAAACATCATCCTGGGGTTTCAGTTGTACCATGTGAAGATAGTTGCCGACTTGGAGTTACAGAGAGAAAACATAAAGGTTTCCTGGAAAGCTTTCTAATTGTTTTCAGAAATCCCCTGCTTTGCTTTAGTGCTTGTTTGGGAAGCTTGGTAAGCGTATCTTAGTTCTTGATGAGCTTCAAATTGTAGCTGGTTTTGAAAGCTGCTCTTAGCAGCACTGTTTTAGGTTTGTGTTAAAATTATTAAATTGGCTATATTGCTCAGGCTAGGCATGGCTTAAATCTGCTCATAAATTGTGTTCACAGTGGGATCTGGAGGGGAGGCCTGGCAGCCCCAGCACTGTGATGAGGTTGTATCCCGCAGTTAGTTACCCTCTGGCAGGAGGCTGTGCAGCTCTGCTGTCGATTTGGGTGCAGAATGAATATATATGGATAGATGCTGTCTCTTGGAAACATGCTGGTTTGGGATGCTTCATGTGCTTGCAAGCTGGCTGTGTGCTATTTCCAGGTGTACCAAAGTCTTTCTGATTCCTGCTTTAGTCTTGGGGTCAAGGTGAGTAGTTCCTGCAGTTCCACATTTGGGCAGTTTTCTCTGCTCAAAATAATGTGGTTGCTTTAGACACCCCTGAGGGTGTCCCTTGGCTTTGTTCTGCACTGAGAAAATGAAGGCCACCCAAACTCTGCGATGCCTTTTCACTTGGACTGCAGAGGAAGACAAAGAGTATGGCCACAAAGACAATCTGTGCAGCTGCCAGTCACTGAGAGGTGAGAGGGGTTCTGCCACTGTTGCCTTATGTTCAGGGGTCTGTGGATTAGTGGCAGATATCGTCATGTGTTTGGGTAAGGGATCCAACAAACTCCTTAGGGCAAATGATCTGCCAAGTGGCCTGGAAAGCTTACTTGGCAGTATGGGGTATTAAACATCAATCCTGGGTCTACACCAGTTTTTAGTTTTGTCAGACTGATCCCATTTTCCGAAACCAACAGCTCTTTTTTTTTTTTTTTTTTTTTTTTTTTTTTTGATCTTGTCAGTCTCTTGGTTTTGCTTCCAGCTGTTTTTATTTCCTGTCTTTGATAGGATCCTTCTGCAAAGCAGTCTGTGGGATCAGCACGATTTAGGTGATCAACCTCTCCACACTTGAGCAATGATCAGGTGTTTGATCTCCTGCTTTAGGAGTGTGGGCCGAAAGGTGGTTTGTTTGTGCTGGGCTGGGACCACATATGCGTTGTCTGCTGGGTCAGAGTGTGGTTACTTTACTCTTGGATAATCTTTTATGGCTAATCCTGCACCAGGTGTGCGCATTTCTTGGATTAACTCTAGGAGGTTTGGGCCTGACCTGGGAGCAGATGCTGCGGAGGCGAGCCAGCCTCGTGTATGGCTGCTCTTGCGTGTGAGCTGCTCTCAGGCAGATTCCCCAAAGCAGAGGATTGCTCTGCAAGGTCTGGTGTCTGAACTCAGCTCTGGACCTCTGTGATAAAATGAAACCCAGAGATTATTTCCTCTGATAGCATGCATTTGGATTTAGTTTGTTCCGTCACTGCTGAGCTGCAGTGTTTGTTCATTTGGCAGTGTTTTTGTCATGAAGGTAGTTCCTATTGAGTGGACTCCAGCTGTGGGCTAGACTACAAAAGCTTCCCAGGCTTGTTTCTATACAATTAAATCTTGTCTGCAGTTAGTGAAGTGATGTTTCATAAGTAATTTTGATGGTGATAGATGCTTAAGTCAGACTAGGGCATTTGCTAGTGACTCTAAAAGAAGAGTTTCTCACTTATGAAATGGGAAATCTTTCAATTATCGGATGCATATTATTCCCCAGTACCTCACAGAGGTGCCTGCTCTGCCACTCATTCATTAGTGGGAAAGGGAGAGGGATGAAAATAAACTTGCCTCATGTGGTGGCTGGAGATTTGCTGATCTTTGTGAGGAGTTTTTTGGGTGGGAAGATGTGATGTCGTCATTTGCCAGCTGTCTCCTTGCCTTCCAATGCTTTGTCCATGTAGTGCCTTGCCGTAGCAGCAGTGGCTGTCCTGCGATGTGCAACGCTGGCTGCTCCATTAAGCGTTGTCTTAATGGCTTGTGTTTTGCGCAGTTGTATGAAATGCACATTAATGGAGACAGCTTAATGCCATCACCCTGAAGTAATGAATTGGTATGGATCGCCATTACCATTATAGCGCAGTTAAAAGCTGTGTTTGTTTCCGATTTACATTTCCCAGCTTTCTGAGCAGATGGGTTTTCAGGCCACGCAGTTGGAAGGAACCTGGCAATTCAGCTGCAACCTCCTTATTACAGTGTTCATACAAATAGCAGCTCTGGGGGGGTGTTTTGTTAACTCAGACCAGTTAAACAATGTATTTCAGTTGATTATGCTACTGCAAACTGTATTCAGGAATCACTGTAAATCCAGTATATCCTATAAAAAGCTGGAAATGAATTGTCTGTGTAATACAGCTTCATACAGCTGCCCTCAACAAAAATTTTTACTCTTTGGACCCCATTCAGTTTTTCTGTTGTTAAAGTATATGCATCCTTATAACCTCATGTGGATTTATATAAAACGATAACTTGGGAGTCATGAGAGAGTATAGGGTAGTTAAGTTTTGCAGACCTAAACGTATTCATCTTACAATTAAAGTGCAAAGTATCTCCTACTTTTCCAGAAGGCTTCATTGTCTTGAGTATTTACCTCTCTGACTCCCAGAGTGTGGCCAGCATAGCTGGTGCTCTTGCTGTTAGTAATCCTGAAACATGCTGAGCTCTGGATGAGCAGCTGAATTGCGATGGATCACTTTAGACAGTGATTTTTTTACTTTTTCCATTTCATAGGCTGTCTCATCGATCTCCTCTTGATCCTATAAAGACAGGAGCACTCAGCCCACTTTCTGGGCTTTGAGTCCATAACCAACAGATCTGTAGGTCACTGCTTTAGAGGGTGATGCTGTCTTGTACCACCTATGGATTTTTTGCTTAGCATGTCAATGCCTGGGCCTTTTTATTCCCTGTGGCTTCTACCAAGTGGAGGACGAATATTCTTTTCCTCATAATTTGCTTTTTGCTCATTACATTTCTTTTGCTTTCTCTCTTCTGCTTAGGTTGCTTTGAATGTTGCATTAAGTGCCTAGGAGGAGTGCCATATGCTTCGCTCGTGGCAACCATTCTCTGCTTCTCGGGGGTAGCGTTGTTTTGTGGCTGTGGCCACGTGGCGCTCACGGGAACCGTGTCTATCCTCGAGCAGCACTTCTCCACGACTGCCAGTGACCATGCTTTGCTGAGTGAAGTGTAAGTATGCCTCCCATTCCCATTATTCATCATAACACCCTCATGCTAAAAGAGTTGAGATGGATTCAAACCCTAGTCTCCATCCCTGAGTATTAGGTTGCTTGTTTTTGTAACAGCACTCTTGGTGTTCACATACAAAGAACCAAAGTGTGTATCCTGGTGCCTGTTTATATTGGGACCAGTACTATTTAGTATCTTCATCAGTATCGTAGACAGTGGAATTGAGTGCACCCCCAGCTGGTTTGCAGATGACACGCAAGCTGAGTGGTGCAGTTTGCTTACCTGACAGAATAGATGCCATCCAGAGGGACCTGGAAAGCCTTGAGGAGAGGGACTGTGATCTCATGATGTTCACCAGGGGCAAATGCAAGGTGCTGCACATGGGTCAGGGCAATGCCCAGGATCAATTCATGCTGACAGAGGAAGGGACTGAGAGCAGCCCTGCCAAGAAGGACTTGAAGGTACTATTGGATGAAAAGCTGAGCATGAGTTGGAAATGTGCACTCACAGCCCAGGAAGCCAATTATAGCCTGGGCTGCATCAAAAGCAGCGTGACCAGCAGGGCAAGGGAGGGGATTCTGCCCCTCTGCTCTGGTGAGACCCCACCTGCAGTGCTGCATCCAGCTCTGGGGTCCTCAACACAGGAAAGACATGGACCTGTAGGAGGGAGTCCAAAGGATGCCACCAAGATGTTTAGTGGGCTGAAACACCTCTTCCATGAAGACAGGCTGAGAGAATCGGGGCTGTTCAGCCTGGAGAAGAGAAGGCTCTGGGGAGACTTCATAGCAGCCTTCCAACACCTAAAGGGACCTACAAGAGAGCTGAGGGACTTTTACCAGGGCCTGTTGTAACAGAACATGGGGTAATGATTTTATTCCGAGAGTAAATTTAGTTTTTGCTGATGACATAAAATTGGAAGGGATGTCCAGAGTAACAGGGAAGCGTGGTTCTGTCCATCTTCCTTCAGAAGAAGTTGGACTGGTATTTGAGGGGGAAAAAAAAAGAGAGAGAAAAATCTGGAAAGATCTGCAAATGTACCCTTTGGACATAACCACTGGTGAAATATTTGGGTCTTTTATGTTCCTAAGGCTTCTCTATGAGGCCAGAGGAAGGCCTGGAGTGCTGCCTCAGGTCCTGTGTCCAGCAGCCAGCCTGGCCATGCGTGGCTGTGACAAGGGGCCCCTGTGACAAGCACGGTGGGCAAGGCACATGAAGAGGTGCATGGGCAGCAAGCAAGACACAGTTTTTAGGGTGATATTGGAAGGCTTTGGTATCAAGGTCCTATGCAGTACACTTAATTCTTATTTTCTCTCTAATTTCTGGTGTCACTGACTCCCTTTATATGCCTGTGCTTGCAGGCACAGAGCAGTTTGCTGCATGCCCTCTGAGCGCTGGTGTCAGTCCCACAGCACCATTTTGGGGCTTCCCCCTTCCATAGGACCCTCTGTGCCCTGACCTGCTCTAGGACTGCTCTCCGCTGGAGTCCACCCCCAGCACTGGACACACTCAGTCCCTGGCTGCGGCCAGCGTGTCCCCAGCTCCGGGGCATGAGCCACCAGGGCCCTACAGTTAGACACAACATTTAGCGAGAAACTGTAAGCAGCTGCTCTTCAGCAACCAGGGAACAAAGCACCCTGTGCTTGCATCAGTCTCCATTTGAGCAAAATAGAAGAAATTGCAAAAGCAGCAGTAACAGGCAGCAAGTTTTATGTTTGGGAGAGCTGTTGACAATGTTTCTTGTCAAGTCAGCACCAGCAGCTGGGGAAATGCGTAATTCCTACCAAAGCAGCTCGGGGCTTACCTCTGTGGAGCAAAGGGGGTGGCAAGGGAGGTGTTAGAAAGGGGCAAATAATTTAAGGCTATAGAGACATAAAAAAAAGAAAAGAAAAATATGTAATTAGTAAGACACCCTTTGGAATAGACATTTTTTACCAGTTTTCTTATAACTAGTTTCTGGTAGCATGCATTGAGTCTCTCCTGGACTGTCAATGATGGTGAAATACTTTCTTCTATACTCTCTCAAATCCTGAGTTAATTTTTTTTGTGCTTTACAGCACAGGTGCAACAGATTTATCCTGTTATTTTTAATCATTTTGGAAAACAAACATAACACTTCCCACATAAAATTTTAAATGAGCAATATCCTATTTTGATACAAGGATAATATTTAACTATATAAATGGTAGTAACCAATTTTCTTTAAGCTGGAACATTCAGATGCTCTTTGGAGATCTATGCCAGCAGCTACTTAGTGCAGAGTGGCAAGGATTGGAAAAAAAAATCTGAGGAAAACATATTTATCCTTAGAAAACTGGTAGTGTGGATGTATAAAATTAACCTCTCAGTTCTGTGAATAGTGTAACCCAAAATAACCATCGCAACAATCAAATTCCTTTTAAGAAGTTCTGGGGAAGGTGTGCTAATATAAAAATACTACTTTTGGAGACCAGAAGTATATGGAAGAGCTGGCATTCTGGTCCTCTGAAACAATTAACTACAGATATGGGATTGGATTGATAATATTTAGAAATTATTTTTTCCATTTACCTATTCTAGCTAAAGGAAAAATACTGTGAGTGTCATTGCAGATGGCAGATTTTTAAAGAATCAAGAACTTTCTCAAATAACATCTGAGGGAAGTGCTTATACCATGTGCCCTGAGATGATCTTCCTCTGGGTGGTTCCAGAGTACCTAAAATGGAAATATTTCATAAATAACTCTTTCATTTTTTTTAAATTTACCAACATTTTGAGGCACTCAACACTGCTGTGACTTAAAGCACTGAAGCTACCAGCTCACTTGGAACCACCCTTCCAGGCTGTAGAGCAGCCTCGGGAGAAGTCACTGCATGTTTGCTGAGTTTTGTATCAGACAAGTATTGCTGAATATAGCAATTTTTGCAAACTCAAGTTAATTGGATTTCACAGGTGGAAATGGTGAATTTCAGGGACTGCTTCATTTCCCTAAGCCAAAGGATTCACCACAGAGCCTGGTAGTTTCAGGGTCAGCTCCAGGCTTTGCCATTTCAAAGCCCTGTGTTGTCCCTGTCAGACATTCCCAGGTTAGGTGTCAGGATGAGTAAGAGGAAAAAGAAAACATCCATAGTGGAGAAATGAAATTGCAGCTTTAACCTGGTGATTGACACCACTCAGTGTAAGGACTGCAGCACCAACAGGGGATGCTTAGGTGGGTGCAGGACTAATGCACATCAGGATTGCTTACCTGGGAAGGGTCACAGTCGTACCAGTGTTTTCTGCTTGCTTAAAATGCTAAGGAGCCTTGACTTTGTTTCTAGAGTTGTCTCTCATTTATTATCATCTGAGAGGACTGACTTTGTTTTTATAGGACTGAAATCTAATTATATAATTTTTCTTTTCTTTTCCACTTTAGAATACAGCTAATGCAGTATGTAATTTATGGCATTGCATCATTTTTCTTCTTATATGGAATAATCCTTTTGGCGGAAGGTTTTTATACAACAAGTGCTGTGAAGGAGCTGCATGGAGAGTTCAAAACGACAGCCTGTGGCCGCTGCATCAGTGGAATGGTGAGTGGGATCAGAAATGGGAGCAGAAGTCTTTGCTGGCTAAAACCTGTTGGGCTCAGTTTGACTCCTGGGTTTTGAATAACAGAATCTTGCTGCCTTTGTTTAACTTCTTGTGGGTGGTCAGGGTCAATCCATGTCTTGGTCCTTCTTGGAACTTCAAGGGTGCTTGGTCAAATCAAAATGCTGCAGGTGGGCTGGGTGGGGGCTGCCATGGCCTCTCCTGTCATAAAGCTGAACCCACTGGTCTGAACTAAACTGGGGAGACTGCTAATTTTAAAACACTCAGTGTGAGCCAAAATGAAATTTGTGCTTTTAAACATGGAACACTTCAGTGATGCTTAAAGGCAGACTGTAAAATGGCTGTGGTTTGCAGAGCTATTTAAATATCAAACTGTAATGGCTCTGACTTCCACAGTCAATTGTGCTTGAGTGTCTGCATCTTTCAACAAACAGGAATGAATGAATGAAGCTTCACAACATCTTTGCACTTGAATCAAGTATTGATTTGCAGATGGCAAAAGGCAGACAGATAGAATAGCGAGGCTTTTTCACAAAGCCGAAACACTTAAAGCCTTAAAGTTACCAGCCATATTCTCTTCAGTATACTTCTGTATTAGAACAAAATTGTAAGCAAAGTTTAACTAAAAATAAAACTTCAGATTCTCACCCACGTTGTCCCCAAGGGTACACTCTGCAAGAACAGCCATAACTATGTTTCTGAGAGAAGATTTCAAAGCTATTACTGAAAATCTGAATTCAAAGCTCGTAGTTATGGAAGAAGCTAAGCAGTATGACAGATCGCCCACGGGAAAGTGTGGGTGAAAAGAGAAGAGGCTTTTGATGTGATTGTTGCATTTTAATATACAGTCTATATCCTGTACTTAAAAAATATGTACTTTCAGCTGGTTAAATACAAAAGAGATGCATGTTTATTTTCACGAGAGTTAGCAATTTTCCACTGTGCTGTTGGGTACTTACTGAATTTTTCAAGAGCTAATAAAAATAAGGCATCTGATAATTTTCCAGTTAAGCAGCTATTTGCTTGCTCTTTTTCTAGCAAGTGTGGTTTTCACCAAGGAGCAAAATTAGTTCTAAAGCAGTGTTTTCAAAAGATCCAAAATCAAGTAGAAACATACACATCTGTGCATCTCATCAGTGCAGACAATTGCTTGTGCAGTTGAGTAGCTGCAGGCACATGATTGTCAGCTGCTTATACAAATACCAGTGTGACACATGGAAATATGGCAGAAAAATGTGTTTTCATGTTTTTCCGTATTTGTCCACACAATGAAGGAGAGAATTTACCAGCTGAGTAATGGCTTGGAGCTCTGGTAAGATGCATTAGTGTTTGGTGGTGACAGGAAAGTGTCTGTATGCTGTTTTGTAAAACCTTAGGGCTAGAACAAGGTTTGTGAGGAGATAGAATATTCAACAGACTAGTGACTGCAGCTGGGCACAGGCAACAGGCTTTTGGACATACCGTGATCTTTTGCCACTTTGATCAAGAGCTCCTCTACTACTTCTTTCATTGCATTACCAAGCAAAGTCCTGAAAGGCAGTCCCATCTTCCATAAGGTTTTTTACAGAAGAGAGACTTTCATCTTCCCTAAGTTATTTGTCTTGGCTCTGGTAATGCAGAATAACCATTTCCCACAGTTATCACATTAAATGTGAGAGTGAGTGTATTTTTTCCTGGCTATTTTAGGAGTTAAAGGCTTTGTGCACTTCCTCTCATGCACACGTCCACATACATGTATGCAAACTCATGTTTTATTCATAGTGTATCTACAGAAATCTTTTGACCTGGTCCACTTGGTCCTTCCCAAGACCCAAAGAGAGGATTCTCAATTCTCACTGGTCTGGTATATGGCGCTATCTAATATGAAATAGGGTATTCCAGTTGAGTTGTCTATAAATTAAAGTCTAGCTGAGGTTTTATGGGCCAGAGTTTTGCAAGCACTTCCACCTCTCCACACAGCGCCTCCGCTGACTGAAACCTAACCAGTTCTTCAGCTTTTGCTCTAACACTTGCAGGGTTATTCAGCATGTCTGGAAAAAAACCTATGGGCTGCAAAGTTCCACCACTGCAGCATTAGTTCAGTCTCTTGGTTCTGGATCAGACTGAGAATGCTCCTCCCTGAGAGCCTTTCCCATCCTTGCTGTTGTCCTCTGGCACAAAAGTTTTAAGTGAGATAGTAAGGCACCAGTGCTTTACTGGAAGTAAAGCCTTTCCAGTCCACCTACTGCTCAAAGGGAACAGCAACAGCCAACAGGGAAAACAGAACCCAGAAGATGTAACAGCATTCCCCCGCTTTCCCATCAGGATCCAAATCCTAGTCTCACCAGGAGGAGGGAGCTAGGAACTGATGCCAGGGCTACTGTTTCATCATAACACTTGGAAGAGGAGGGAAAAGGGAAGGAGCTCAGTGGGAGGAGGAAGCTGGAGATTTCCAAAACAATCAGTGCCATATCTTAGGATCTTACCAAGAAAATGCACATAATGTAGTTCTTTTTTGAAAAAAAAAAACAGCAAATTTCAGTGGACAAATCAGTGATTCTCGAAGGCAAAGTAATTAATTTTCTGCTTGCAATGTATATTAGATCAATTGAATGCTTCTGATCTGCTGTTAATGGTCATGGTATGTTTGCAAAAATAGGTATTTTCAAATGTTACATTCCAAATTGATTTCAATAAATCAGGGAGTATGGGGAAGCTCTGTGAGCATTGATTCACTGTGTGGTTTTGATTTGCAAGTTGTATAGAAATGCTAGTATGTTACAGCTAATTTTAAAAAAAGCTCCTTTAATTGATTTTTGTTGGAATTTATTGGTTTTAGCCTACAACCAGCATCCCTGCTTAGCTGAGAATCTTGAGAAATCAATGGGCTGCTCTTTCATGAGGGCAATCTGTTTACTCAAGCAGGCTGATGAAAAAGGAAATGTCTGAATTACCTTCTCAGTAGCACTTAAACTATCAAAGTATTTGTAAGCAATGAGAATACTGATCTTGTGTGCTTGGAAATCAAATGTTTTCTTATTTCAATTCTGAAAGTACACTTAAAGATTATTTTGAAGCATTTTTAAGGAAACTTTAAGTAGTCTTTTCAAAGAATAAACACAAAGTGTTTCTGTTTTCTCTGGCCAGTTTGTTTTCCTCACCTATGTGCTCGGAGTGGCTTGGCTCGGAGTCTTCGGCTTCTCTGCTGTGCCTGTCTTTATGTTCTATAACATATGGTCAACTTGTGAAGTCATCAAATCTTTTCAGACAAATGTGACGGTTCCAGGGGATCAGATCTGTGTGGACATCAGGCAATACGGTACTTGTTTTAATTCCTGATTAAATGCTTTATCCTTTCTCCTCAGTCTGTCTTCAGTAGTTTTGTCTCAGCCTTATCAGATGAATCAAATGCAAAAGCATCTTCTATCTCTGAATGTGCTATTACTTTTCTAATTAATTCACATTACACTGATCTCTTTCCAGATGCAATCAATTTAACTGAACTGACAAGTCACTTATCTGAAATGATTTTGTAGAGGTTTCCAATACTGTAATATTAGGTTTGAAAATAGATCAACCTCAAAATAAACTGCTTGGAAACAGTGCTGAGAAATGCATAACCAGATTGTGGGTTTTGAACCCATATGCATATATTCTGTTCTTTCAGAAAGCTGTTCTAGATTTAAAGAGGAAGTAAATGTCTGAACGTTGCTCTGACAATTACTTTCTGTTAAAAAACCAAAACTGCAATTAAAAGCCTGCCATAACTAATATTGAATTATACTGCTTTCTGATGACACATAGAAATCTGAGGGAGCTGGGACAATAACTTAAAATAGCATCAGGCTTTCATTTCTTAAAGGTGAGTTTTTCCTGAAGCTAATCTTCTCAGCTTCCCTTGTGCAAAAGATCTTTTGTCACCATTGCTTTTGGCTTCATTCTAGCTAGCATTTTCTAGGAATGATTCTTTCTTTGGACTAAGTCATTCAAAGCTGAGAAAATGGATTCAAAGTTGAAAAAGTAAGAAAGCTTGGCTTTGTTCTCCTGTCTGGGTAAGTCCAGTAGAAGAAAAGATATACTAATTTTAGAAGCAAGAAGTCTTCAAATCAGTTAAACATTTGCATTCTATTTTAGCAGCTCACAGCAAGAGGCCGGGAAGACATTTTCTTCAGCAGCAAAGCCTAGGAGCGAAGGGAGATGTGCTCCTCCACCTTCCTGCTTCTCCTGGTTGTTTTGCAGCTGTATTAGTGCTGTGTAGGGCTGTATTGTTCCTGTGATCAGTAAAAACCATTTGGGTTTCAATGCATGATGGGAGACAGCAGCTCCCTAACAGACAACATGTGTCACTGAACTTTCCTCACATTTTTGGGTGGCAGTGGTTGCTAAAAAGCTGCAATTGTATAGAGCAGTTGCAGAGAAGAGGCTGACTTGGAAGTAGATCCTATAAAATCTTTTTGAAAGCCGTGCCATCCTGAGATAATTTCAATGACCTGCCACTTACAGAGTTGCTAATTCCACCAGCTGGGTTGAAATGCAAAGTTGTATGGGGAAACAAACTGGGTTTCTTTTAATTCAAATGGGTTTTGCTTAAGCTTTACATCTGTTACAGGCCTAAAAGTTTATGTTATTTTAAACCTGCTAGATTCTGTTGACTTTTCAGACTTTCAGTCATGTAAGAAAAGTAATTGGGAGTATATGAGGTACAGCAGACTGAACTTTCTTGTAGCAGTGTTCACTTGATGCTTTTTACCTATTGGAACTAAATCAGAAAAAATGCTGTAATTCTTCCCTCTAGCTCTATATTCACACCTTTCCACAGTAGTTTCTTGTTCAAGTAGAACCTCATCTAGTAAGTGCTATCCCATAATGTGCCAAGTACCTCTGAGATGCAGATTCTCTCTTCAGTGCTGAGTGGGGGAGCAGGCAGAGTGTGCTACTGGACCCAAAGTGCAAAAACCCAACCGTTTGGCTGCCAGATGGGAAAACCACATCTGAGAACATGCCTTGGCAGCAGCCCTCAGTGAGGAGAAAGCACAACTTGAGGGAGTTGTTTTAATTCCTGCTGCCAGCTCAAAGCTGTACTGGTCAACACATGGATGCCCAGAATGGAACACCACTGGCAAGTGGGTGGAAAGGATGAGAGAGGAATAGAAAGTGTGTGTTGATTGCTAAAATTAGTGGTTTCTTTTCTGTGGTATTTCAGGTATTATCCCTTGGAATGCTGTACCTGGCAAAGCCTGTGGCCCAATTTTAGAGAACATCTGCAACACGAATGAGGTACAGAAACGTAACCTGTGTGCAGCTTTTGCCGACAAGTCACTTGGGCACCACGTAATAAATACTTGATGAAAGTTTTTGGAGAGAACTCATACTAGTAGATTGCTTTAAATATAACGCTGAAGTAATTGTTACATCATCCAAGAAAAAAAAATTGTTTTCAGAACATTTTTATTTTCTAAAGCTTTGCTACCATGCTACAAAGACAGTTTTATTATCCTTATTCTCTAGAACACTTGAAATGCATTTTATCCTATTCCTAATGAATTACTTCAATGTTTTTAACATGTTTTTTTCTCTAGTTCTACATGTCTTATCACCTGTTCATTGTGGCTTGTGCTGGAGCTGGTGCCACTGTCATAGCATTGGTGGGTAGTACTTTTTGTTGTTCTATAATTACAAATATTCATTTTAGGCTTAAGATGCTTTAAAAGTATATTAGAAGTAGTGATACTAGATACGAAGGAGGGTGAGCTGTTATCACCATTATTTGCTGCTATGGTTTGGTCATCGCAAGTCAGCAGGTCCCCAACTTTTGCTTTAAGAAATCATCTTAACCTGCCTCCTGCATACTTAGGAAAAAATTATTTGCATGTCCTTTCAAAATCCTACTTCTATCCACTGTTTCTGCTTTTATTTCCACTATTTATTTTCATTTTTGTAGTTTATTTGATCAGCTGCTTGTAACCTCTTGGTTTCCTTTGCCTGGGCCCAGGCAGATTGACTGGTCCAACCCTGCAGTGCCAATTCCAGGTAGTGGCTGGGAAAAGGGACGTTAACAAGATGACTTGTTTCCTATGTCTAACGCTTCCTTTAGTGGCCAGCTTCTAACCTGGTGCCAGCCAAGCCCTGGTGTAATACTCATAACTGATTGACAGAATAGCCTTAGGGTTTGTATTGGGTTATCCTCCCCGGAGAAATGGCAGGTTGTTTGTCTTGCATCTTCACCCAGGAAGGAGCTCAGAGTAACATCTGTTGTAAAAGTATCGAGAGTTGCCCAAGTGGGCTTGAGCCGTCAACTTGTTGTATCTTACTCTCCTGTATTTTGTTCTCTTCCACCAGCTGATCTACATGATGGCTACTACATATAACTATGCTGTTTTGAAGTTTAAGAGTCGGGAAGATTGCTGCACTAAATTCTAAATTGTATAAGCCCAGTAAAAAGCTGCATTGCGTAGCTTGAAATACCACTGACACCCTAGACTAAAAGTCTAGCTTTCTGAATTTTGTCACAGTAATTGTAAATAGCTTCAGTAAGCATCGTTTAGCTTATCAGATTAATGAAATGACTTCTTGTATATGAACTATGATGTGGATGAGATCTGGCTATTTTTTCATGTTGAGAGGATTCAGTTACTGTAGGGGTGTTTATAAAGCATCCTTCTGAAAAGGGGATGTTTTCATTTCAAGTCACCACTTGATTTCTAATAGTCATCTCAAACAAATACTGGAACAGTTCAGGGTCAGATGTATTAATTTATTCTTCACCATGAACACCAAATACAAATACTCTCAAGCATACAAAATATATATGGTGTGAAAGAAAAGGAGTAAGAAAGTAGTGCCAGTCTGTTTTGGCAGAGATCAGAAGCCCAGGTATTATGAATTAATTTACTTGTATTTCCAAGTGATTCCATGCATGATGAAATCAATTATTTTCTCTTACTCTAAGTGATTGCCAAATTATACTCTTTCTCTAAGAAAATAAATCTGTGTCTTAGCTCTGCGTAAAACAATCACATTCTTTCTTTTGGACCCTGAACTTGTAAGAAACAGCATATAAAAGCATATAAATAGCTTCTGTTCTTGTATGGCTGCACTTTAGTAACTGATTTCTCAGTAGCCAGGTCTCAAAAATGTAAGTATGACTGCACGGGAAGCAAAACCATGCATAGATCACAGGGACCTTTTTACACTGTTGAAGGGAAAAAAGGAGAAGCGAATCAATGTTTTCAGATGTAGATGTTTTTCCATGAAGTATGGGGAAAAGAAGTTGGCAAGAGACGAATGCACAGATTAGAAAAACAAACACATAATAATTTAAAAAAGAGAACCGTTTCCTATATACAATATAAAACTCTTCACCTGAGGTTGGACAATGGAAGTTTAAAATGTAGCTATAAAAATACAGGATTAAGACTTCTTAACCCAGAGATTGCATGCTTTTGCTTAGTTTTGGACTCATATTTTGATGTTTAATTTTTCGATGTGTTAATGTAGCCTTGTTCGCGTAAATAAAACGGTTCACAGTTTCAGGTTTTTTTCCAGGGGGAGGGTGGAATTCTCATCTGCTTGTTGGGGGAAAAGACCTGCTGGGCTCTGGGCTTGGATATGCATAAACACCACGACCTTAGAAAGCAGTTCTTCTGAGCACCTCGTAGTTTACAGATTCCATATATTGCCACGTACAAAACTGTTTTCCTGCTTCCCCCCATTCTGCATTTTAATTGACCCGTACAACTCTGTAGCTCATTTTAATATTGTTGTACTAACTTTCTCTAAATTGTGAATAACCAACTGAATTATAAGCATGCCAAATTCTAGAGATCTTTGAAAAATAGCCTCTGTGCTTGTTTTAATAACAGAATGCTTATTAACGTAGAATAACTATTTTTTTTGGTTGTTATTTTAAAGAGCGTCTATTAATCTGACTAGCAGCTTGCTTTGCCTCTTGACATGCTCACTCGCCATCATGCTCACCCTTCTCTTCCAGATCCACTTCCTCATGATACTGTCTTCTAACTGGGCCTACTTAAAGGATGCAAGCAAAATGCAGGCCTACCAAGATATCAAAGCAAAAGAAGAGCAGGAGCTTCAGGATATCCAGTCTCGGTCAAAAGAGCAACTCAATTCTTACACATAAATGTTTGCCACAGTAATTCAGCAGAAGAGTTCTGTAGCTCTGACAAATCAGCAAATAGCTGCTCTGCAGTACAGATGTGTGTCCACCAAACAAAATTAGAGAGAAGTGTAAAAACTTCACATTCCAGCTCCTGGAAAACTTTATTAGGGAAATCTTCCTGTGGGTAATCTTCCATCCTTTCTAACAGAGAATGGAGGGTTTATTCTACGCATTTTAAAAGGCAACACTTTACAAAAAGTGACCAAATTATTCTTCGAGACTTTTGGTATTTAATATTTGACTTGCTGTACAGCATGACGCCCTGCACAAAACAGTGGCAGGTGCCCCAGCTGAGCAGGCAGTAGATCTGTGCAGACCTCAGCCACAGGCACGCGCACGGCGTGTGATTGAGCACCTCCCAAAGGAACCTGTGCCCAGCTGGGATTTCTGAGAGGAACTCATGTTTGTGTGATGGCACAGCTGCAGCACCTCCCAGGCTGCAGGGGGGCTGTCTGGGAATGCCCCGGACCTGGGCCACGGGAGCAGCTCCACTCTTGTGCCACACGCTTCCATGAGGAAGCAGTCAAGTCCCTGTGCTCACCTGAGTGTCGAGCAGATGTCCCAAGTTTTAATCTTTTTATTAACTATTTAATGGAATGTAGATCCCTGGATCTGGATAATGATCCCCTTCTTTGAAAATAAATGTCAGCTTTGCCTTAATATTTATTTTCTATAAATGTCTTAGCATTTATATAGTGGCAGGAGACCATTATCCTACAGTTTAAGGAAGTGAAAGTGTTACCTTATTAAAATGACACTGATCTAACTATTCCAAATGAGCGGATGAGAAAGTTTGCAGAGTTTTACACAAACAATAAAATTTGCAGCCATAAAAATAATACAGGATGTCCACCTTTCTCTATCTTGGTGCTTAGCAAATTTATAGTCAGTGCTTATGTGTTTTCCTTTTTACAAATTAATTAGCGCACTAAGAAAACGAGGTGTTCAGAAAAAAAAAACAACAAACAAACTGGTGCCATTTTAAAGTCATTTCCCATAGAAGTCTGCCTTCTAATTAATGTTTTTTTTCAGAAGCATTCAGTGATATCTTGAGTATTAGTGATGGTATATTTGGTGTTTGTTCTATATGATATATATATATATAAATGTTGGGGGGGAAAAGTAAAAATACATCATTCATTTGAAAAAATTAAATATTCAAGTCATACCCCTGCTAAGCTGATGTGTGGTTTGGTAGTTTTGACTGTTTGCTGAATATAAATCAAAGGAAGCACAAATTCCTTCAAATCAGTATTAAGAGAAAAGGCATTTTTGGGGGGTATTAACTTCAAGTATAATTTTTTTTGTTAAATATTGAAGTCTAATTTGACAGTTTCAAAAAAGGGGCAAAGCTGATTGATGTAGAGCAAATATGACAAAATAGCCTAGTATATGTTCTTACCTGTTGCATGAAGGAGACATTTCTACAGCAATGCAGGTGATGTTCTAGCCCAGTGTTTGCATAAGGGTAATAATGGAGGCAGTGTCTTAAAGCCTAATTCTTTTCTAATTCAGTGTAGCTATTACTGGGAGTTTTTGAAGTTTTGTTTAAGTAGTCTAATATTTTTATGTAAAGAGCATTAAATTTTGCTATGTATAAATTTTTGTAACCTAACAGTGAATCAATATTTTCTATCAGTGCCAAGGGCTTCCTGTAGTTACATCCAAGTGTTAAAATAAATATTTGTAGATAATAGACAACACTTGTGTATGCTTATTTGAAACCAGACCTACAGCTACTCCATGGCAGTGCATCTCTAGGCTTTATGTCTCTATCTGAAGTGAAACATTTCTGTTCTGTAGCTCTCCTGCCCTCCTGCATGGGGCAGGGCTTCCCTGCAGGTGCAGCTGCAGCAGCAGCTGTGTGCAGCATGCAGTAGTGGTAGTTGTTCCAGGCCAGCATAATGCAACAAGCACTACCCCTTCCCAACATCGAACAGCAGCACTCTCAGAAATTCTGTAAAGGCCAGAGTGGCTGCAACAGCAAATTAAGCAGCATGTAAACTTAGAGTAGCCACCACATCACATTTTAGCTTCATTTCAAAAAGCAAAGTTTGTATCTGTCACGGTTTTGGTACATTGTGTTTCAACATCCAGTGAATTCAAGACAGAACTTTGTTTTTTGCCCCTAAATTCTGTCAAACTCGGCTTCATGTTCTTGTAGTTAGGTCAAGATGAGCAGCCTCCAATGCAGTGCAAGTTGTAATATATGCTGCCACCCAAAATTACTTCATTGATAAAAACTACTGTATTTTATACTGTAAATAAAGTTTAATGATCTTGCCTATAATCTACCTACAAAATACAAAGCTTAAATAAAGATGAGTTAAATAGCATTTTTATTTTAATCTCTCCGTTCTGGGCTGGTTAATACCAATGAGGTGATACACGAGAGGTGCTGCTTTTGAAAATGGCTCCTTCCCCTGCCGTAGCAGCAGAAGGGGCACATTAGTTTGTGTCTGTCACACTCAGCGCTCTGAAACTGTGTGAGCCAAGTGCCTCCACGGGACACCTTTAAAAGCAGGTGATGATGGAATTTTTTGTTACTTTCATGCACACTCTGAACCATATGGAAGAGAAGGGGTTGGGGGACGGGGTTTGGCAAAGCTGGCAGAGTTTAGAGGAATTCAGTGCCAAAACCAATCTACCCAAACATACTGATCAGTTTCTGTTCCCTACTTTGTTTTCCCTCACCCCACCCAAGGGCTTCCTCCTGGATTAGTAACACATCAGGACTCACTGTTTGAAGTCAATGACTGAAATGATGAAACAGCTCAGAATCAGCTTTATTAATTTATAATTACACAGCCTGCAATGTTGGTGCCAAGCATTTATTACAGGCAGAAAGCTACTTTAAAAACATCTTTCTTATAATAATTTAAAAATCAGTAGCTATTGTTCACCAGAAGCTTTCATCCACATCTCCATGAGAAATGTCTGTAACACTGTATTGGATGATAGGAGGAAAAGAAAGTGATATGAGTCCAAAATAGCTTATCTTAAATCTTAAAAATCAATACTCATTTTAAAAAGAAAGTTGAGACTGCCTCTGCTCCAATTCTCCTGCTGTTTCAGTGAACTGCCAGCAATAAGCCAGCCCTTAAGGGGAAGGATTTGGGTCTTCATTAACTGAAAGCCATCACCTATATCTCAAAAAGAAACTGTCTTCTGTAGTGCTCACCCAGTGGAAACAACACAACTGGTACCAATTCAGGAGCAGCAGCGTAGGGTCTGGTATGTTTAACAGCACAGATAATTGTGAATCACTACTATGGTTATGGTGAGCCTTTATGGTGTTTTTTTTAACTGCTCCACATTTTTTGCTTATTTTCAAGTCTACATCTTCAAATAAAGATTTGATGGAGGATTGTTAGATTTTTCCCTTCCAAGCAATTAAAACTTACATATCCTTATTTATCAATACCTAGAGAGAACCAGAGGAAATGCCTGGGCTGTTATAGCTCAGTGCAAGCAGACAAAATCTCTGAATAAAGTGTGTTAGAAGTCCACAATGCTACTGAAAAATCAAAGCTAGGAACAGACTATGGGCAAGGTGCAGCACAGACAAACCTGCACCCAGGGCATCATCACCAAGAACAATCCCTCAAACTCCAGCTCTCTGTGAAGGAATTTGGATGCTGCTCAGTTGCAGATAAAAAGTTGTGACTGCCACAGCTACTGAAACAGATCATTCAAAGCAGCTCCCAGATGGGAGTTCCACATAGTACATGTACAAGAACTGGAAGGATCCTCAATTTTTCCAACATACTTGCTTTTGATTACTAATTTATTTTGCTTTCTAAGGAGGCAGGGGTGTCTTTTAATGTAATTCATATTAAAACTACATATTAATTTAGAATTATTATTAAATATTATTTGTTAATATGGAGTACTACAAGTGGTTAATACACGAGCCTTACCTGTCATCCTTTCCAGTAGACAGAAGTCCTTCCGAAAGTGATCCTTCTCTAATTTCTTCTTTTGAATCCTGGCAACCAAGAGGAAAATACACTTTCTCTAACCAATTCTAAAGTCCAAGTTTCAGTGACTTTAATAATAGTATCTGTATTTTTAAGGCACATAACTGAAAATAAAAATCTTCTGAAGGACCAACCCTATTTCTACAAATGCTGCACTGGATATAGCATAGTAATACTTTGGAAATTTAGAGTGGGATCATGTCTGAAAAAAACCATCCCGCATTCCTTTATTGAAGCAATGTCCACCTGTACCTCCTCTTTAAAAGTCCAATTTTCCATTTTGCCAGAATAAATTCTAGAAGTTGTGTCTGAGAAACACAAACTGACCTGTGTAGGTTCAAACTGTAATTAAACACAGTTTAAGTTAAAAGCTGAGGACATTTAAATACTGTCCTAGTACTTTAAAAAATGAAAAATGAACCCCCCCACCCAGAGGACACCAGCAACTCTTATAGAAGGAAGTTTTCAGTGGTTTTTTTTTGGATCATCACACTTTTCCAATACAAATCCAAACATTCCACTCTGCAGGTTGCTACAGAAAGTTTCTACATGAAGAAAAGATTAAAATGTGAATATTGTTTTTATTCTAAGCATGCCTAGCCAGACACAAATTCAGTCAATAATATTTTGGGATCATGTTTTGAGAATAATCACCTTGTTTGCCAGTTCCTGGGCTCTGCTCTGCTGAATTATTCTCATGTATTTTTCTAAAGGATTTGAAGGAGGATCCTTTACATTATTTTCAGCACCAGAGTTACTATGCTCAGATTTTACTCCCTCTTTATCTTCTATTTCTTCATCTGTTTTCATTGAGTCCTGGATATGCTTTAAGACACAAAAATAAAAGTTAAATACTGATTAGAAAAATACATTTATACCTTAGTACCTGCACTACATGTTAACCTCAGTAAAACACACCAGTCTAAACAGCATTAAATAGGACACAGAAATCCAGAACACTACTTAAAACATGTAGAGTTTAAGCTCAAAGGGATTTAAGCAAACTCAACGTCTCCTTATACCCTGTGCTTCCCAGAGAGTACCCTGGACACCCTGACGGAGGCTAACGAACAGATGGACATCAACGTGTTCTGGTGATGTCCCACCTGCAGTGGCCACACCACAGAAACAGCGAATGTTCAGCTTGTTCTGACAGCATGGTGACAGTGGCACCAAGCTTTGGCCATAAAACTGTAGCTTCCTGTTACATGAAGCATGGAAGGAAAAGCATCTGTTTCCAGTGAAAAAGCTACTTGGCATAAGGAGACACTAGTGAGACTCTGGTTAATCACACAAGTACATAAAATAACTTTGATTCTATTACTTTCACCTCATGGAATAAAATATATTTTTAACCAGGTAACACATATAACAATCCTACAATGCAGTACAAAGCTGCATTACTGTCAGAAATTAATTAAATTACCACGTCTTTATTAAGCTTTTCCACTTCTTTTTGCTCGCTTTCCAAAGCTTCCTGTTGTTCTTTCTCTGTCCTTTCTTCTCTTGCTTTCCTTTCTTCTTCTAAGTTTTTCTCAGCTTCTCTGTTCTGTTCTTCAATCTGCCTTTGATCCACCACCACTGTGAAAAATGATTTCAACATCTGTCATTTGATTTATGTAGTTCAGTAATCACTACAAGAGCATACAAATAAGTACCAGGTTCCTGTGTAACATGAACAGTAAATGAAAAACAACTGGATATATTGTTTATACGCACACCAAACTTATTCTTGGCTATTGGGTAATGTTTTTTCCCACCTCTAAACATTTTTAGTCTGCGAAATGACTCACCAAGAGTTAAGGAGTAGAGACAAAGTAGAGGCCAGAGATTTGACAGATCTATGTACTTCTCATTCCTTTCATGGGCATTCTCATTAAACCTTTATTATCCCCAAGTCCATGTTACTATATTCTTTCCCTCTCTGCAATGTGGTTGGATACAATTCTTTGTATTTATAAAGCAAAGTATTTAAGACCTCTTTGAAAATTATTGTAGGATACACTGCTGATGTGACCACTGTATTTAAAAAGCTGTCTACAAAGAACCGATCAGATAGCAACGAGATGGACAAACTAAGTACTGGGAAGGAATCATGAGAAGCTTAAAAAGCTGTTCTCTAAATAAAAATAATCATAATGTGGCCATCCAGACCAATTAGAAAAGCAGCATATGCTGGCTGAAATCATCCTCATCTACCCAAATAATTAAAACTGCATTGTGGTAATACGGTTCATCAAAAGAGTCAAGAATAAATTTTTTAAAAATCCACACAAGCAGTAAATAAAGTATTTAAAACCAAAACATTTCATGTCTCATTCCTATCAGGAGCAGAAATTGTATTTAATAATTATCCTAAAAAAAATATCGTCTCACCAGAGGCTGGACAGGCGGGTGGGATGGGTGCCAAGAATGTTTAAATTAAACCCAAATTTAACTAAAACCAGAGTGAAAAAAGTCATCCTCATAAAGAACAGCAAAAGAAAACACTTTTACTTCTTTATTACAGAATTGGCACTTTTTAGAAAATTTTTCAGCCACACCAGCATATACATCTACAGACTTAAATATTTGGCTTTCTGTGTTATACATCTGACATTTAAAAAAGGTACTTCCTTTAGAGTCTGAGCTGAGAACTCACTTAAGCCCTGCAGTGAAGTGGCTGTTGCTGGCACAGGGGCTGTGACACGGTTTCCATCGACCATGTCCTCAGATGGATGCAAGACATCACTTTCACACTCCTCTGGTATGTCCCCTTGATCTGGAGAAATAATTTGAACAAAGGCTTCATTATTTTGTAATTGCAAAAGTGGAACACAGCAATGGACACAGAGTGTGGGAATGGCTAAATCAGAACACAAAAATATCAGCACTAATTGAGCATTTTCCCTTCAACTTGACCACCTCCCTGAGAATTAAGAATTATCATAGGCTGTGCTTGCTTCCTTAATTACAGAATTGTTAGTTTTGAAATTAGCTATTGGAACACATCTGTTTATAAAGCCAAAACTGAAGAAATATACAACAGAAACCCAAGATGTTTTCATTTCTTTACATAATCAAGATACAAGTCACAGTAAAATTTTATGTCCAAGTTCAGCTCATCCTTTTTATGCTTATAAAAACAATCTCTAACTATTTGATCACACATTTTTTTATGAGAACCTTGCCTTCTTCAGCGCTCAGGATGGATACTGCTAACTCATATATTCTACATTATACTACCTTCTCCCTGGGCAAAGTGGCTTTGAATTCACAAAAACACCATTACTGTCCTTTCTCTTTGATCACTGCTACGATACTCAACTGCTTCTTAATTATTTATTTGCAAAGTATGCAGACTGCTATTATCTCATTTGATGGGAGATAGAAAAAACAGATAAAACAAGATGTGGCCATTACCTCTAGATAGCCAACCTGAAAAATACAGGACTATTCTCCCAAGCATTTAGTGTAACATAGCACAGATACCTCATATATCTCTTTAGGTTTTGGGTAAAGCTTTAGAAAACATCAATTTTTCATCCTCCAAATACTATCAATGCATCAAGCATTTATCTTTTTCACATTATAATAAAACTGAAATATTTTGCATGAAAAATCCCCAAGTCACCCAAACTGATCATCCCCTCTCTCTCAGAATGGTTTCAATTTCATTAAATTAAAACTCTTTTAAAGGAAGTAGAGATGAAAGCATAACAGAAAATTTCTGTCAAACTGTCAGTCTAAGTAAGTTAGGAGAATGTTTTTGGTTTCTTACAAAAGCAAGAGTAATTCCTACCAGCTTCACCTAGGAAAACAAATTCTATATATGGGGTTTTTTTGTAAGACCAAAATAAAGGGCTATCACAGTCAAAAGAAAATATATTCTATTTTGTTGCTCTCTCTTTAAATTATAAAGCTATCAACAACATTATTTCCATATGAGGCACCAATAAGCATCAGGGAATGTAATATTTAAATTGTCAAAAAATTCCTTTCATAAATTTGTCCTGGTTAAATATTACCTCTAACTTCAAAATGACTGCTAACAACATAAACAAAGAAACCTAAACCAAAACCATTATAGTATGAAACATGTTTAAATTAACTGCTCTGCAAAGGAGAAAAGAGGTAACTCTCTTTGAACACTTTCACTCCCTTTTTAAGGGTGGACAGCAAGAGATGCATTATTCCCTCATGACAGGCACATCACCTAAAAGTTGCTGCCAACAGAATCTGATGATCTTTTCTTTCTAGAACTCACCCACAGTAGGTCTAAAAGACTTCCATATTTGCTGGTATGTCCTTTAATTCATTGTTTTTTCTACTGTTATCAACTTCATCCTTCATTATATCTTTCTCTGTATTTACTTCTTAGATTTTACTTTCTTACCCATCTCTCCCTGCAATTTATGCTGAGCTACTGCCTCCCCTTTTAAGCCATTCTGATTTGCTCCTAGATACTGAGATTGTCTTTTCATACAGTCTGACCCAACTAAAGTACTGTTGATTGAGAAATCATCAGTGTATGTGAACTCTTACTATTATTGTCTACCACACATCACTAAATGATGTACCTTACTGCATCTACAGCATCTACTCAGCCCTAATTGCCAAGAAAATGCCAGTCTGTTGTAATAGGTAATAAAATAAAAGTGAAATATGCAATATATTCCCAAAAATCTCTCATACAAAATTAAACAAATAAATACAAGTCTAATTAAAATGTGAGATGAGTAGAAACCATTAGTGGCTACAGGCTTGGTTCACATTCAAATAATGTATTTAAAGCTTATAAAAAGGAAACTAAATGAGATAAATAATACCAAATGAGTAAAGCTTCACAGAGACATGCACAGATGAGGCATTATCTTCTGCTAGTTATCACTAAACACTATCAGCACATCTGTTGTTTAAACAAACACCTTTTTTTGGCTGGTTCCTTTTAAAATACTGAAAGCCATATTCTCACAGGGTCAGGAGAGTGAGCAAGGGCTTCACTCCATCCTCCGTATGACCAAACCACAACCAAAAGAATAGGCCAGCCTGGGATTCAGGAAAACACACCAGTTAAAATCACTGATTTCAAAGAAAATGTCCCTAACTCTCTCAATACAGCAATTACCATCTCTTCACCAATTATGAGTTTAGGTACACCACACAATGCCACATGTCCACCAGCCTCAGAGCTTTACAGACCTAACAAAATCTGGAAAAAGGGAAGGTTAGCTTGCTGTTCACATCTTTCTCATTGACAACTTCACTTACTCAGAGTTCATGGGAGATCAGGCTGCTCAGTTCAACATTAGGATGTCACTCAAATGCTGAAAAACTAAGAACTAAGGCCAGTAACTGCGCTTCTATTTCTTACTCCATATACAAAAGGCTATAAAAGTACATTCAGTTTTATTATCCTCCTCTTTCTACAGTACCTTAGTTACCTCAAAGATTTTTGAAAACTGACCCTGCAGCATACAGAGAGAAGAAAACATTTTATAGCATGCAATCAACAGAGAGCAGAAATGCAAATAAATAAAATGCTGACCTCAGAGAAAAAAAAGATAGGATAAAATTCAGGTTTCAGTAACTGAACCACACGTTCCAATGCTACTCAGAGATGTTGATTAATGACAGCATAATTGCAAGAGTTCTTCACACATTTACACACACACACTAAAGCAACTTCTAATGCATAACACTATTTAAGCCTCAGTTACTGAAGGAAAAATCCAGAGTGCATGCAATAGCTACAAAAACTTATCTTTAGAATGGTAATACTTTTTTTGATATTGGTCCATGGTGAACACTCCTCAGAGTTCTAATTTATGCAGCAAATATAATAAAGCCTCAATTTAGTTAATATACTGGTACACTTTTCTGTTTAAAGAAAAATCCTACACAATTTTAAAACATTCCGAAACAACTGTCAGACCTACAGCGTTAATCAGAATGAGTTTATGCAAGATTTCTGAAAAAATTGTTACAAATTTCACAACAAACTCAATTTAATGTCTACTTATTATTACATACACTTACCTAAAGATGCAAGAATGAAGAAAATTAATCCCTCATCATCTCAGACATTTGTTTTCCTTAATTCCAAAATCAGTCAGAAATTTTTCTCTCCAACTACAGTCTTAAAACTATGAAGATAATTGTCCTATTGCTGTTAAGCACTAAGGTGTTAAACAACTGTCTGAAATGCACTAAAACTTACCTTCAAGAGTATAAATGTGCTCTTCAAGATCCTCATACTTTAGTTCCTCTAGTTTGATATCACTGAAATCTTGTTTATCTGTTTGCTGACTCTCAAATCTGAAAAAAAAAAAGACTGTAAATAATTTAATAAATATAAGTGCCGAACTTGTAAGCAAACAGCAATCTGAAATTCACTCACATGCTAAACAACAGACTAAACCAAACCTAAAATCCATGAAACTTTATGCCTCAAATTTAGGGTATTTAAATCCAATTCTCTAACTTTTACCAGAAGTCCACTCCATTTCCCTGCAGCCTTTCCCAAAGGTCTTTATGTGACATAAAATCATTACGTTAAAACAAAATAAAAGGAGTAAGAAAACACAACAAAAAAGGAGAAATACAATGAATTGTGACAGTCAACTGAAATTAAGAAATTTGCCTTTTTAAGCTCTGTGTTACAGTTTAATTCCCATTTTAATGCCATCTTAACAGATGTGTTTGAAATGTATTAGGATTAGACGTCTGGCAAAACAGAGATGCAGGGGTGAAAATCTGGGTTCTATCAAAAATGGGGTTAGTGCCCTCATTCTAAATCCCCGTTTATCTCATCAGAAAGATAATGTGAAAGAACAATGTCTCCCACGTGACCCAGCTACTAAACTCTGACCAGAACCAGAACAGCAAAAGGAGTGCAGGTCACTAATGAAATTCAGCATCAGCACTTCATAAAGGAGCTTACTTCACACCAGCTGGTGCTCTTCATCACAGCCTAAGTATGTTTGTGCTTACAATTTCTAGGGAATACAGGTCTTCCATGGGGCTAAAGTGGAGAACAAACAATACAAAAAATACAAAACATACCCCCAACAATGAGACTTGTTAATAAACAAGAAGTGAATCTGGGTACAAACAAATAAATCTGCATTGTCAGAAGAATAGTTCAGTGATGTCGGTGGGGAAAATTACCGTATAAATTAAACAGGACAGAGTAAATGAAATTTCAGGTTTTTGGAAGTCTATTTCATGTTTTGAGTCTTTCCTTCACAGAAATGGTTAAGGGCTAAATAATTCTTATGGGTGCAAGGTTCAAGGACATGCATGCCACTTTCTTCAATACTATGTCCTGCAATACTGCTAGAAAGACAGAGAACCCACTGCCTCAGTAACAACCCTCACTTAGTTTCTCCAGGCCTAAGCAAACAAACAAGCAAAAAATTAGGTAATAATCTGCCTTATCACTCTAGTCTTCCTATCTATGTTTACTGGCTTCCTTCATACCACTCATATCTTGGAACATAAATAAACAAGGAGCTCCTGTAGTCACAGAAGCAATTGTTCTTCCCCACTGACGGAGGTCTGACTTGTAACGGATTTTACAGCATCATATTCGCTTTTCTTTTCAAAGAAGTTCCCATTGCCACTTAAAATCTACAGGTCATAAACTAATCCCACAATACACATCAGTGATGTGGCATTTGCCTAATAATAAGAGTAAATAACTGGAAAAGCCCACACATGCATTTCTCAAATATTTCATGTAACAGAAAACAGTCCAAGGCACATGAAATTAGAAAATACACAACAAAAGAATGTTTTTCTTTTAAGAAAGTCTTGGGAAAGCAGCAAGTTCAAGACAATTATTGGGACCTTATACTCTTGCTTTGTCATATGAAACCCAAGAAATCAACAACAAACCATAGCTGCCTTCCCAGTGTCTGTTCTCTGCAACACAACTTGCTCATACTGTTCATTCTTCAAGCAGGATGGAGTCTACAAAATCCTTCAAAGAAGTACAGTCCGTCACAGGATTAGAACATTTTCCCCTATAGCCTTAACATGCAGGCTAACATTCAACCTTCACTTTTTAAGGTCTGTCAGAAAATACAGGAAATCTGAGACATACCACAGAAAATGTGAGTGAGTAGGGAAAGGAGATACAGCCTTAAGGGAATACTTAAAGGAAACTGACCTCACAGACTCCTAAAAATCCCAACAGCTCATTTTGAAGACAAAAACTATAAAGGCTCTCCCAAAATTCTAACCAGGTAAGAGACCCTCTCTACATTAAATGTATGTTGAAGGCTTGATAACAACAAAATAAGAAAGCCCTGCGAATGCCTGGTAGCACTGCCCCAGCACAAGCTGTCTTTCTTCAGCCATCAAATTGGGAATGATGGCTAGCAGGTTAAGGACAATTCAATTGTCTCTTCTTAGGAAAAAAAATATTGAAAGTTAAATACTAGAGCTGCTTCTGAAGACAGATATTCAAGAGTCTTAGTTTTGGAGAGTGGTGGCAACGGCGGCCATTAAGAACAGAAAAACTTCAGGCATGGAAACAGGTGATACAGAGACAAAAGAGAAGTCCTTTTAATGCAGCCTAATTTTTTCAAGTAATTCATTTACCTTAAAAAGATCTTTAAAAAGAAAACAACAAAAGAAAAGAGAAAAGTTGTGCTACCCATCTCATTCCCACATGCAAAGGAGACTGGAGAATCCTATTTTGAAAACAGGCACATGAGTAAATTCTTCAGAGAGGGAAAAAAATAAGTATTACAGTTTGCTAATGAATGAAGTGAGAATGTACAACTGCCTTGATTTAAATTCTCAAACAGGTAGCAGAAATTCAAATGCTTCAATTAGCAAAAGCTCATCAGTCAGGTTACAGATGTTAAAACTAGAGACACAGTTAAAGAGACACAGCTTTGCTGAAAGCAAACCAAAGTGTTCGGGGTTTTTTTATAACTGAGTTCCACTCAAAGCATGATATTCAAAATGGAAATCCTTATTTCATCTTTAGAAAGTTTTCACTTATAAAATTACTGGCTTGCTTGATTTGTAAAAGCAGCTATCACCGTGAACAATTAGAAAAAAGTAAGTTTAAAATGCTGCTTTGTAAACAATGTTACCTGATTTTCTGGCCATGACTGGATGGTGAGGAAGGAACAGACTCAGAAGATGAAAGCAAATGTGGCTTTGAAATAGGAGAAAGCACCTGGTCAACACTCCGCTGTGAAGAGGTAAGGGCTGAGCTCCTGATGTCTGCAGAATAAAAACCCCACAATCTGTATTAGTTATTTGTCCTACCATTTCTCAGACAAGGCTGGTTGTAGAACACATGAATTATTAGTGCAACGTGCACAGACTTAGGAAGGAAGGTAGTCAAATGCATGAGCTAATTTAAAGGAAAAGAAAAAACTGCATAATCCTTCCACTTGCATATTATGCAGTAGAACAGCTGTTGGATCTGCCACCTGCAGGTATTTTAGAGGAGGACATACTTCTTCCTTTTATTTTCCAGAGGTAGGTGCTGACAACTGAGCTGCACTTAACCTCACTTAAAGGAAAAACAAATCTCAGACTCACATGCATGGTATATGGTATCTTCTACCTCTTTAAATTTACCCTGAGTTGTTCAGACTGGTATTTTCAACAGCACCGAAAAGCTCCACAGAAGCTTCCAGAATGACTTTCAGTTTTCTAGCAAAACCACATCTGGTGCTTCAGTCACTTCTAGTAGAAAAGAACAGTATATATAGACCAGTATAAAAGCACTCCTCAGAAGACTCATGAAAGAGAAGTGACATCTCAGTGGGGAAGCAATCTAACTGGGAGCTGACAAATCACAGTAATAGCACTTTAGCACTGAAGCTAACCTTAAGATCCTATCACCTGGCTGCAGCCTGCTTTCCTACATTCCATACCATTCCACTTCTGTAACTCCTAAGTCAGGTAATGCACTGCTTTGTTATTCAACTCTTACCCCTCTCCAAAACCAGTTAATTTTGTGCATTAAGTAAAGAACAGATCCAATGGAAAAAAGAGATCTGCCATCCTGTACGTAGCTTCTGAAAAGTATCAAGACAGGTAGGATTGTTCTTCATTTTGGCAACACCCAACCTGACCTTTCTTCAATCAATACTTTTTTGGAACCTCCTGACAGAGAAGTTTCGTTCCTGCATCTGTAGTTGTTCCCACAGAAGCAATAAATTACACTGCTTACTCATGGTATGAAAAAGCATTTAATTTTATTTCATTTATTTAATTTCATTTTATTTCCTTTCAATGTCACAGGATTCTGGGGTCTGTGAAGCAGTAATCATCCCTTTTCACATCAATCGTTGTTTTCCAGATTTCCCACAGCACAGTAACCTCTCTTCCAAACTAAGTTGCCCTTGTATGTAACCTTCCTTCGTGGAGAGGCTGATCGTTATCTTTTTTTATTTTGGTTACTGTATCTCTTTTTCATTCTATTAAATCCCCTTCGAGCCAGGGTGAAAAGAACTGCATCACTCAAGAAGCAGATACACTGCAAATTTGAAACAACAGATTTTTTAAAAATTTTAATTTAATTTCTATTTTGCTTCTTTTCTGAGTACTGTCCTTAAAAAAAAAAAAAAGAAAAAAACCAGACTAAACAATTACTAGAAACTGTGATATTAACAGCAAATTAAAATTTTCCAATCATGACCAAACTCCTCTTTAAATTGCTCAGGAATATTTGATAAACATGTCACAGCAAAAAGAACAAACAAAAGGAAATCTGGACCTTTCAGACTGGAAAGCTCAATTTAAGAGTAGCCAAAGACATCTTTTGCCATACACTTTAACTACAAGAGTTAAATAAAAGGTTAGAAATACAGGAGGGTTAAGAAATTACAATTAATATTGCAAAGTAGTTATACTTAATAGCAACTTTTGAGCAAACCTCTGCATATCATAAGGTTCCACCTGTAGTGATTTATACGGCGTAGTTTTCTTTTGAAAGCTCCCTAAAGCATATTTAACTTCCCTCAACATGCTTCTCCAGGACTTGTTTCCAGGAAGAAGCAATACTCCAAGCAGCTGGTATGTTGTGTCTCCTGCAAAACCACATCTCCTGATTTCTCCTGCATCTTAGCAAATAACGGGTGAAAGACAAACACTGCTAAATCTTTCTCTTCCTAGAGCACAAGAAGAACATTAAGCAAAACCCCAACACTGCACTCCATTAATAATTGTGACTTACCATCTGGAACTGTCTTGTTACTGATGTCTCTCTTTGATTTGGAAATGGGAGTAGAAGAAAGGCGCCTTGAAGGAGATGCTCCGCCGTGCGGTGGCGTTAAGGGATTTTTAAAGATATCAACCTGCCCAGTTCTTTTGATGTGTTCTTCACCTCTTGGACTGCTCAGAGGGGAATGTGGGGAGCTGGGATTAACCTCTAGCAGCTCATGCTGGGCAGTCAAAGGGTGTCTACTAAGAGGACACTGCAGAATTAAAGGAGAGTGCATCTTCCTCGGGGTTCTGCTTGCAGCTGCGTTCTGCATGACTCTGTGTTGGTAATTCCTGTAGGCTTCATCAAAGTACTCGGCCTTCTTCTCCAGTTCCCTCACCCTCGCCCAGGCTTGCGCGATGCACTCCAGGTCCGAGTCCGGGGAAGCGCTGCGTGGCTGCGGCTGCTGTCGATAGCCAGGCCCTGGCACAGCACTGACCTTCCCCACATTGGCCAGCCCTGGATTCCTCAGGAATGCACCATCCACGTAAATGTCATGGGGCACGATCTTGTCACCAAGGAAGTCAAGGACAGAGCGGTCAACAAGTGATGGCTTTGGGTTCCGATACACCTCATTTTCCAGAGCTAAACAGGAGCAAGAGAAAGTCAGTGACACTAAAGAGAGAGAGAGAGAGGGACACCCACAATGAAACAGAAATACTAAAGCATGGCATTTAAATTCCAGTTTGATCAAAATGATTCTACCATGGAATTGGCTTACATTTTGAGAATTTAATGGTTTAATTGAAATTTTTTAAAATATATTTTTAATGTAGCTCCAAAGCTGCAAATTACCACTGCTATTTTTTAAATATATAATTCTTCCATGTAGAACTACCTTAAGTACATACTCTATAATGTTATTTTTAAAATTATGTTTAAATAAATGAAATAAACATGAAAACATTACCACTTTGGACACATTATATCTAATCACGCTTTTAAAGTCTAAGGAACACAGGGCATGCCACACGTCTTAACAGTTTCCCTTTATTTAGATCAAAAAAGAATTTTGGAGAAAAACAACACAGCACGTAGAAAATGTTTGGGTTTTTTTCATTAAAAGTACTCTAAAATGGTCAGTTAATGGTCAGTACTCTAAAATGGTCAGTTGTCTGCTTCCTTGCACTTGTATGCTTCAACAAGCCCAAAAGACCAATCTATAGAGCTGTATCTTTCTCAGCAAATTTACAGCCTTGTTTTTATTCTACATAAATGCTTCTTCAATGACTTCATTAACTCTGATGTAAAATAAAAGTTCCTAAAGTACTTTCAGTCATTTAATTTAAATACATATTTGCTATTTTGATACTAATAAATTTCCAATTCCACACGGTATCGATCCGTGTACCATAAATAAGTACATATCAGTCTAGCGAATCATATAAAACATTGCATATACTGAACAATGATGCAACGCATGTTATATGTAATGTATAATCATTGCAGAATTGAATTCCATATTTGGACATTAAATATACATAGCAAAAAATTTATTTATAATACTTGATATTAGCAAATTGACAGATAGGCATCTTTAAAAGTACATTTCTTCAGCAGACTGAATTGCTTTATGTAAGTGCCCCTGTTTCTAATGCCCATAAAAGATAAGTTAAGCACAAGTTAGGCAAAAGTTACTAGATTTGACTAAATCTGTTTAAGAGTTAGACTTAAATTTTTGAGTTGTGAAACACCATTTCAAATTGATTCTTTATATTAGGAACATTCAAGAATCAAAATGCATTAAAACACAAGTTGCCTGCTGAAAAATGCTGTTCATGTTATCAGCAAGCATTAATTGTCTTTATACCGAGGAAAACCAGACAATTAAAATATGCAAGTGCTTGGGAAGGAGTATTTTCCCTTCCTCCCATACGTTTGTTTTACAAAAGGAAGTTGTAATGAGTCTGCTTTTTAAGCTGAGCTTTTAAATAGATTTTGACTTTAAACTTAAAATCTACTCCCTGGTGATGTGTTAGTTCTACACAACTGCAGCTTTTTTAAGCTTCTGGAAATTCTTACACTTGTCCTTCATAAAGGACCACTCTGGTCTAAGATACAAACCTGCCTGTGTTTGTTTCACTTGCAGTTTCAGTTCTTCAACCTGCACATTTAACTTCCTGACAGTAGCTTCAGAGTCTAACAGCTGGGCCTTTAACTGGGCACAACGCTCAACCTATAAGAGATCAAGGGAAAAACAAAAACCAGCATAACTCAAACAAAAACAATAATCTCAACTGGCAAAATACTTGGTTTCTAAATGTTTTTCAGGTCCAGTCAGACCATATACACATAGTAGCCTACTGAAAGTCTGCACTGACAATTTGTTGACTCAGTAAGATTTAGTTTGGTTATGTTGGTTGGTTTTACTTTTTGGTAGTTTTTTGGTGTGGTGATCTTTTGTTTTCTTTAAAGTTGTTTACATAAACATAAGCACAGTACAAACAATCCTTGTAACTGCATGCCAAACAGCCTGCGCGAGTAGATGGATACTTGTGAACGAGATGACAGGAAGAAGAAAAGACTGAAATAATTTAGAAATAATAATTTACCTCACTTTGTAGCTGCTTTTCCAACATCTGCTTATGACTTTCAAATTCATCCAGCACCAGCTTCCTAGAATGCTCCACTCTCCTCAGCTCCACTTGGCAGGCCAGGTACTCTGCTGAAGGCTGCGACAGCCCTACCCGAAAAGAGAAATACTGGACATTCAGACAAAGAATAATAACTGTGCACTCTTCTACATGATACTCCACGAACATGTAAAGCTGACTTGATTTTAGGAACATAACAGGGCTTTGTCTGAATACAGTACTTGGGGATACTTTTCTTCTTCCTTTTACAAAGGACCAAAATCTTCATCGGTGTAGTCCTTTAAGAACTAGACCCAGACTGTCCTACACTGGAAGAAAGATACATACTTTACATAACTTCACATAAATCTCTACTCTTCTGTAATCTCAAATGCACATTAAAAATACTTTGTATTTATTACTATCATGAGGCAAGTACTTAAATAATAATGCCATGTTCTTTTACCATTATTGACCATACTAAGGCTATGGTTAGAAATATTGCACTGCTTTTTTCACAGGGTGAAAGAGATATCCTTCCATATTACAGGTACCTCTTAATTCAGGTAAAATATAAAAGAAAATAAACTTATGCCAAGGACTGTTTAATTATACGCAAACACTAGCTTGGGCTTCATGCAAACTACTAGCAAACATAATACAAAGAAGGCATTTTAATGAGAATTTACTTCTAAACAAATACTTGTAGAGAAACACAAACAAGAAAATTACTAAATCATTCACACTGACTGTCTCGAAGATGCTGGTTCTCACTGCGAGTCTCATCCAACTGTTGCCTAAGTAGTTTATTCTGCACTTGGAGCTCCAATTTCTCTTCCTTTAGCAAAGGGTAGTCTGATACCTCTTTCAGTTTTTCCGTCAACAATTGATTCTGTTTATTTACCAGCAGAACCTGGGCCTTCACCGACTCCAAATCCAGCTGCAGATAAAGAACAGTTTAGAAGCTTATGAACTGCTGTACTACTTAGCAATTATTTTTATTTCACGTTTTCTTTTTTATTTGCAACATACCTCAACTGCACCAATTAGAATACAGCTTCTTTAAATTCTTATTTACAATTACCTCAAGCTCTTTGGTGCGTGATACAGCTTGCTTGAGTTCCTCCTTTTTCGAATTAACAGCAATAGCTTCTTCATGCAAAAGCATAGCTTTCTCTGCAGGGAGGATTACAAATGCTGAATTAAAATTAGTAGAGTATAACAGTAAAAAAACTGTATCAGCAGAAAACAGTTTTAAGCTGCTAAGCCCAAAATTCAATTGAATTTAAGACATAAAAATGACTGAATGCCGTACACATGCCTTCAAAATTAAGTAAATCACGCTGTACGTATAAATGTATACATATGCATATACACATTTAGAATTAAGTAAATCAAATTCATACGCCTGTGCTATATAATTTCTTACAGGTCCCTAACTTAAAAGCCTAACCCTGTTATCTGTTCTGGCTCTCTTCCGCAAGCTCCAATTAAACATCTTGTGCACAATAAATGTAGAAACTGGCAACTGTTTAGGGTACAGTACCAAAGTTCAGTTAAAGCCTGAATGAGCTAGTAGGACTTCCGAAGGAAATGGGACACTGAAAAACCAGGGATGCTTTGCAGCCCCTGTGCAAAGTAGCAGTTTATGGTTGCCACTGCATTCTGAACAGGAACCAGTTACCGAACTGTCACTCTTCTGAACTGTCATCTGTTTTGATGGCTTTTTTGTCCCTTATACCACTGAACACCAGAACTGTTCAGTAATTGCATTGGTTTGGCATCTGACAGTAAAAGCTCTAGAGATAAACAGGTACTTTATCAAACTCAGACAGATGGTTACCTTTATTTTTTTTCTCATCTTCAGTAACTTTATTGGTTCTGGCTATGTATTCTTCTTTTAATTCAAGCTGATATCTAGAAACAGAAAGAATTATATATTCCCAAAGGATGTGTGTGCACACATGCACAGGCTTTTGTGTAATTCCATTCTTTCCCAAACTAAACTATAATAACACAATTATTTATTGACAAAATTAATTATTGCAGAGCCACCAAAATGGCGGGAAAGGGCCCTGCCAATCATCTCATCCAATCACCTCCTCAAAAAGCCAGACTATTGCCACCTTGTACAGCAGGGCAGCTGTGGCTCTCCTAGCCCAGTCTTGAAAACCTCAAAGGACATATATTTCACCACCTCCCTGGATGATCTATGCCAATGCTGCACTACTCTCCCAGTAGATTTTTTCATTTATGTCCAAGCTAAATCTCCCAAGCTACAATTTCCAGCCCCTGCCATATGAACTCAGAGGCCACATTTGAGTGTCCAATAACTATGCTGAGAGACTTTACCAAGCCTTTTCAGTTTCTTCATGACTTTTTTGAACTGAGGACACCAAACGTGGGCATGGTATTCCTAGCACAGCCTTCCCCAATACCTTAAGGAGTCAGTACGTTCCCTCAGTCTGCTGGCCATGCTGCTTCTAATCTCACCCATCATACAGTTTGCATTATTTGCTAGAACATGCTGCTGGCTCATCATCAACCTGGAATTCACTGTAACTCACCCACTTTCTCTTTAAAAATGAAGCTCCTCAGTCAATTCCTTTTCCCCATTTATACAACCTCATAGGGCTATTCTGCCCCGAGCACTGCGCTTTGCAGTTTTCCTTGTTAAAATTCCTAAGATTTGCACTGGCACAATCCCCAACCTTGGCAAAGTCTGCTTGAACTGAAACTCTGCCATTTGTTGTGGAAATGATTCCTGTTAATTAAGCCTCATGTTCAAAGCTGAGGATGCCCTGTGCCCACATCCAGATGAAGGTGTTGGACAATAAGGGCCACAGAACAGGCCCCAGGGATTCTCTGCACACCACCAGTCACCAGTCAGACACTGAGCACTGCCCAGGTACACCACTATTCCTAGCCCAGCAGGCATTCAACAGTGCCATGCCATTGCACTGGAATTTACAGGAGCTAAGGAAGTTCAGGATTTTACATGACTGGGACATAATTATAAACGATTTCAGATACAGCTAAATCTACCCTCCCACATTTCTGCAAATGCTGCAGACCATTCAGATCCTTATCCTAAGGATGGCATTTAATGTTTACTGCAAAAAAAAAAAACGAAAACCAAAAAATTAATCTGCTAGCAAGCATCACTACTTCTGTACAATAAACAGTAGTTCTTTAATACTTTTGATCAATGATTTGGGACAAAAGGACATGGATCTTGTCTTTTTGAGCACCTGCATGCCTTAAAATATTTTGTATGTTGATAAAATAAGCCAAGTAGCAATTTATCCTTAAAATGCTTTGCTTCTCCTCTTGTACTGAAAGGACTTTGCAAACACGATTTGTAACTAGCTGTTATATACTCGATAAAATAAGATACCAAGGTGAGTCAATTAGTTGCCTTTCACTGTTCTCTAACAAAATCATCAAATGTTGAGGGATTATTTTTCCAAAATCGACTTTCAACATCTTTGCTCTTTAATTTAAAGACCTACGAGCACAGATCATACTGCTTACTGGCTTGCAATAAAAAGTAATGATGTGTCAGTCATTTGGTTTAACTGCCTAACTGAGACAGGTTTGCGACATGCCAAGAGCACTTGTCTGCACTGAAGTATCAAGGAACCCTTCAACTGATCAAGGTACTACAAGAAAGTACAAGAGCAAAGTTAGGATATACCCACTGCAACACCGCAAGAGAAGTCACAGATGATTGCCAATTCCGTAAGACCAGGTTCAAGTAGAAGGTAGCTAATAAAAGAGGGAGATCTATACCAGACAATCCCTCTTCAACAATGGGAAGGGGTGAAGGTAAGAGTCAGTCTGTCTGTACAATGGACTAGTGTGTCTCTCATCCCTTCTCCAAGAAACTTGTAACATCTCTTTAACATTGATTTCCCCTTCATGCCTCTTCTATAGTCATAAAATGGTCAGTTCTTTTAACTGTGCCCAAAAGAAGTAACTAATACTGCTTCAGACCCTCTTGTCTCAATATATAAGCTAATGACAGATATCTTTTCCAGATATCAACACAGAATAATATAGCAATAATATAACATATAACCAAAAGAGAATTATTTTCTATAGCTAACTTACTAGCAAATACCTAAGCAGCAATGTAAAAGATTCAATCTCACTAAAACAAAAACATAAGTGCATGTTTTAAAAGTCCTTGCTTTGCTATGCTTTTTAAAAGAAATCCTACAGAATTTATTATATTATTATTTTCATAGGAAGTATCATGTGTCCTTTTACAGACAAAAGAAACATTTACTTTAAGAGTTCTGTCTTCAGCTTTTGGTCATATGTCTCCTCTATGTTCTTCACAGCAACCTCACGACGCCGAAGTGCATCATCTATAGCTTTATTTTTCTCCTCCTGAACTTTCTGGGTGCTGAAATATCCAGAAATACACAGACAACGACCAGTTATAAAGTCAAAGCTTTAGTTTGGTTTGATTTTTTTTTTTCCAATAACATTTATAGACATCAAAGGGTGATGTGCTTGCTTGGAATACTGTGGCAATTTGAAATCATCACAGACTCTGTCACTGTAGTTCATTAAGAGCACGGAGATGTGACACAAACTAAATTGTCCTATTTAAAATTCAGTACCAAGCAATTATGCAGCTATCCCAGGATAACCCTGGCTCAGTTTCCCACACCAGAAACACTTCAAAGGAAAGATTGCTGAGCATGCTATTCTATCAGCACCCTCTGCTGGGTTGATAAAAAACCCCAAGTTTTTGTTAGCAGGATACTCATTTTGCTACAAAAAACAGATGACAAAGTAACAATATTAAATCCTATTAAAAGTTTGGCCAAAAATGGTTTAATTTTTTTTTTTATTTAACTAAAAACTGATCTTATTATGGAAAAATTAAAAAATAAAAAACAAAACCACAACCGCAAAACATAAAACTAATGAGCCAAATATTCATATACATGCCTCATGAATGTTAGGGTTACATACTGTGTTGTTTGGGGGTTGGGTTTTTTTAATTTAAGCACTTGAAAGCAAACATCTGGTTCCTTGCCTCCAAATCAATGCTGAACTTGTTTTGGTTGGATGAGGTGGAATAGAAAAAAAAGCAGAAACATCTTTTTGTATGGGCTATCCCTGCTGATAGAGACAGTATACAATACTGCTCAAAATGTAAAACATAACTTCTGGGATACATAATCTATTTCAACATCACAGAAGCAGAAACATCTTGAGGCATGCTTTGCAGAAGCATCATTTAGCACTGTAAACATCCTTCAGCAACTTACATTTCAAATGCCTCCATCCTTTGCTTCAGTTCTGCTTCCCTGGTCCTTATGGCTTCAATATCTTTCAGCAGACTTTGTCTCTGCGCATACACTTCCTTTGCTTCTATCTGAATCACAAAATATTGTCCTTAATTTCACTTCACACTTTATATGGATATTTACTGTTGAACACATTCAAACTTACAAGGATGTTCTTCAGGGACTGACTGAACTTACTCCCATAAACACTATTTATTTAGCATTATATGAAATACTTAAAATCGATTCTGGATTATCTTTTTTTAATTCCCTTTCTACTTTCACTCAGAGTAAGAATGTTTTGGATGGAGTCACTACTGGCTACCCATAAACCTTTCCTTTAAGAAATAGCACTGATTAAAACTCATGTAAAAGGAAAAATTGTTAAAAAAATTACAGAATAAGCACGTTGAAACACTTGAATTTTTTTTAATAAACATGTTTGTATGTTCTTCACAAAAATGTAATCGAAGAAACAAATACCAAAACCCACTGATAAAACATGACTAAAACTGAAACTGAGTAAACCAACAGCCTTTCAGTTTTTGTAGTTTAATTTATAGAACTCATAAAAAATTTTAAAAGTGATTCTCCAAGTGATGAACATACTAACACCAAAGCCCACGCATCTTCCTATTAATAAAAAGGGCTTTTTTTGCCCTTAAGCACAAAAGACATTATTTAAAAAAACAAACAAGCAAAAAACAAAAAGAAAAAGAGAAAACAAAAACAAACAAAACCCCCCAAAAAACAACAAAAAAACCCCAAACAGGTCTAAGAAGAGAATTATGATTTTGTCATAGGGACCCTTGTATCAACTTTGAAAGCCAAGTGTACTTGATAGTGCTGACAGATTCAGCTGCTGTTCCTGATATAAAAAACAGAGCAGTTTCTCAAGCCACATTTCCTGGACATAAAGTGATCATAGTGAAGGGTCAAATGTCCTGACATCTTTAACATAAATATAGCTGAACTCTGTTAAAAGAAGCCCCAGGTAAATGAAACATAAAGTTCTCAGTGAGTGCAGAAGCTGACAAGAGAAATCAAATAATCACACACAATACTTGACAGCTATGTTGATCTAGTCATTGGTAAGGGTTTTTTTAATTACTGAATTAATTTCATGCCCACAAAAGAAGCCTGATAGCATAACATAGATGTTTTCTTGTCAGCTTCTAAGGACACAACCATGACATAAATTCATGGCATGGTGATAAAATGTTTAATATTACAATAATTTACATAGAGACCTGTACAACTGATTTGTTAACCAACACCACATGTTCTCAGGAAAAAAACCAAGACAAGCAAAACCATAAAACCACCACAGCAAAGCAAAAGTCTGCTGAGCATTTGTGGATGACTATTACTTGGATATGAAGGTCTACTGCAGACAGCAGGGAGGTGGCCAGGCAAACACGCAACAGAAGTGCAAACAAACTATTCTTTCAAAAACTGAGAAGTAACAGAGATTGGGAGAAGCAGTTGAGAACTACACACAAATTATTGTGTGCTGTAGTAACAGTTACTACCCTGGCAAAATACCAAGAGTTAACAACCCAAAGGAGTAACTCATCAACACAGAAGTGTTCGCAGAAACAAAACCAATGCTATCTTACAGTAAAGATGGTGGTTATTCACAATATTCAATATATAATGACAAACAGAAACAGCATAACTGTACCATACAAGCTATTTATTCCATTTAGGTTAGAGTATTCTTAGCAGCTAAAAGAACTTAAGAATGTAACTAAAAGCTATGTTCAACTTTCTGTGAAAAAAAATCAGGGATCTGAATTTAGCAAAATTATTAAAACAGATTCAAAAGTATTTATTGCATTTAGAACCCAGCTCGCAGAACTGTTGCTTTTCCAGCCACCTCTACTTAGATGTTTAACCATACTCATTCTTGCAGTTGCTAAATGCATGCCCCTATTTATGAGAACAAAAGTGAATTCAAAGTTTTCCCAAATAAGCCAAGTAAGATCTGAAGGCAAATCTCCCAAAGATTAAAGACCACTCTAACAAACTCACTGAATCATTTTACAATAGGTTAGGGAAAAAATATTTGGAACTTCACCTCTTGTTGCTTTTGAAGCCTCTCAATAGCATTCTTTTCACGAGAAATCAAGGCTTCAGACTTTGCTTGATGCTTCTTCTCTAACTCATGGCGCAGCTCAGAGATTTCTTTCTGCGTCTGCACTTTCTCCTCCATTTTAATCTTTGCTATTTCAACTTCTTTAAAATGTTCAAGCTTTTACATATAGGAGGAAGAGAGGGTTAAATAGGCCCATCTTCAAAGCAACAAAGACAATTCCTCTTATGACTGTTCAAAATTTCACCTTAAAATTCTTGTTAGAGAATGATAATTTGATAAAAATCAATTACTGTGATAAAAGTATCTTGGCAGCACATACTATTTGCACATCTCACATAGTTTCGATGTGTTTCTCTGGCATCCCCAAAGCAGATCTTACACAAAACTATCAGCTTTAGACAAGAGCAGAACAGAAGCCCATGAAGAAAAATTCACTGCCAGAGTGATACTCTGCCTGGAATTAAGGAATGGCCACACTCTTTAATTCCTCCTCTGATGCTGTCTTTATTTGTGTCCCTTTCCCAAAGAACCGCTTTTGACTAGTGATTCAAGAAATGGCAGAAGGAGACCTATCCTGAATTGCTCAGAAACCACAGATATTCACATGGACATAAAAAAATAAATGCCAGAAATGTAAAAAATTTGCAGAACATGTAACTTCATCTATAGAGTGTCACAGAAAGAGACACAGCACAACTGAAAAAAAGTAAATGCACACAAACAGGAAAGCTTGCAAACTGCAAAGAAGAATCGCTGGGAACATGACTCCATACAGTGTGTGAAGGACAATATATATGAGAGCAAATGTGATCATAAAGAATTACAATAAAAATTTGGAAGAAAATGGAAAGCAAGCATAGGAGAGAAAAAAAAGTGATGAAAAAATGAGCAAAAAGAATAAAATGAGAATGACAGAAAAATTGTGAGACTGGAGAAAAGATTAAAGAGTGAAAGGAGGACAGTAGGAATGTTTGATCAAGGAATTCAGGTCTGTGGGCATAAATTTTATGAAAAATTAAAGAGTGAGACAGTACAGCATCATTTGTACATATACAAATTTGATTAGAAATGTCTTACAGTAATTCACATCACATTGCTAAGGAATTCATGTAAAGCTAATTGAATTTAGAAGAGATTCACATCTGGTTAAGATTTCCATCTTTGTTACAACTGGTTTGCTTAAACTGATACAAACTTAACAACACACAAATTAACATGTTTTACATACTAAAAAAGACAGAGCCAGCTGGGGTGAAGACTGAAGGTAGAAGAGAGGTTTAACTCTCCATCCCTCTACTTGTCTAGCTGAATAAATGATGACTATACTGAGTTCTTCAAACTGTTTATAAGCAGCTGAGTGCCTTTAAAAGTGTGTGGAAGAATTCTGGTTATTAGATTATCATTTTTATATCCCAATGAACTATTGATCTTGACAGAAATTAATGAAAAATATATTGAAGAGAAATAGTTAATTTCTTTTTTCTAGCCAAATAAACTGATGATCTTGACAGAAATTTATGGAAAAGAAAAAAGATGTATTTAAATGAACTGCAGTATACTCCCTCTGCTCCATTCTTCAGACATAAGGATTATCAAAGACTTATGTGACAAAATTCTAATTTTATTCCCAATATAAAGGAAAATTGTCTGGAAAAGCTGTCTTCAGTTATAGGAAGAAAAAAAATCAGAAATTGTTCATAATATTGTGTGTTATTACTTTAGTGTTTCTGTGCAACGCTTTGAAACAGAATCCAAATTCTCATCAGTATTAAAAATTAACTATCTGTCAAGATACACAACAGCAATTGATACCTCTCAGTTGCTATGCATATCGAAATTCAAGCATCAAAATCTTAACTGGAAAGGAAAATTAGTACTGTGGTATACAGTAAGCATTTCTCCATAAAACAAAATAATCAAAGAGCAGATAAAATTTACCAAATTAAGACAACCAGAGTAAGCAAATGTTGTGTTACAAATTAAAATCAGAATAAAAAGCTTAACATTCTGTGCACATTTAACAAAAAAGGGGAATGGCAAATATACACATTATATCATCAAAGTGACAATAGATATTGGATTAATTAAGTCTTTTGCGCTTGTTGTAACTAAGTATTAGATCTTTTCTTTCAATTTACCTTAAGTATTAAAAGTTTACAACACGTAAAGTTAAGATTAACAAATGTCTCCCTCAAATTCATAAACCAGAGTCATACCTTTTGACACATTTCTTCTTGAAGCTGCTTCTCTATTTCTTTTCTATATTCATTAAGTTTTACTTCTAAAGATTCATATTTCTGATGCTGAGGATAAGAGTCTGCAAACTGCTCATCAATCAGCTGAAGCTTCTCAGCTATAAAAAAGCAACACATCCATCATAATTTAAAAACACTCACTCCAGTCACGTTACCAAAGACTGTAGGAACTTCTCTCTCTGCAGGACATTGCTCAGCTTATCCAAGGAGCACTGTCCTAGAAAGACTTGTGTGGTACAAAAGCAGAAGCAGCATAGAAATGCCATTTATCTAATATATATATATATGTGTGTGTATATATAACCACAACATATACCTAGGAGGAGGCGCTTGGCTGTTCAGACACTATTTGTGGTATTACATAGCCATTCATCCTCTTTACCATGGATGGACAAGAACTTTCTTTTGTATGCAACTTCTTGCTTTTTTGTATCAATATATTAATAACAGTGTGCATTATTATAAATTCAGGAACTCCCAATCTATGCCTAACTAGCCCATGGAAAGAAAGCACGCATTTACAGTTATGTTCTCCAGAACATATTTCAGCACATAACATTTAGGGTCCATCTGTCACAGGTCTTAGCTAAATCCCTAAGAAAACACCTGAATCATTTAAAAAAGAAATCCTTAACCTGATTTTGCCTTATTTTAAGAAAAGTTAGAAATTCCATGTTCTAGTGACAGACATGACCTTTACTCATTATTACTTTAGGCTGCATTTGAGTAAGTAATGGAAGAATACCATTCATACAATATATACAAAGCCATACTATATACCACTATGAAAATATCTGGGGAGACTTGCTTGCACAGGCTGCACTTACCAAGAGATTCTCTGTAAGGAGGCAGTGAGGCGGTCTGAGTTTCTGTGTTATGAGTTTCTCTATTTAGATGATGTTCTGTAAGTCCGATTAAAATTTGCATGAGAAAACCTAGCAAGAGCCAACAGATGAGTTAGTTCTGATTTCATACTAGAACAGAATTTGAGCCTGTAATTAACAAAGCAATTTTTAATGTACAAGAAAACCTATTTGATTTACAGAAAGAACACGTATTTCAGTAAAAATCAATACTAGTAAACAATTATGTTTTTACAATAACCATAATCCAGTCCATGTCAGTCAGTAAAAACTGTCCTTTTGCAACTTTTCCTCCCACCCATTTCTCTTGACTCCCAAGGTCAGTTGAGAGTGATGAGTATTACTGCTTAACTATGAAGCTTTTAGGGAACAGGGGTTTTTGAAGATCAAGCTCCTTCAGGTTATACAGTATGGCTACATTTCTTCATGCAGATGTAAGAATTATTTCTTATATAAAACACTGGAAAGTCAGTTAAATCCCTAACTAGTTTTTGAAGTATACTCTGCAAGCTAATACAGTGTTATAAACACAAAACCTGAGTTTCCCAAAGTTAGCATGAAAAGCTTCTAAATAGCATTTTATTTAATACCTGATTACAGATTTTTCTCATATTTTTACAGTACAAGTCATTTATTTTGTAAGCGAATGTTAACAGTTAATCCACACCACGAATAGGAGTTGGATAATCCTGAAATACAACATTCATCCTCCTGGTGTACTGCAAGCTTCAAAATCTGACTAAATCCATATTACTCCATACCAACTCCACACTCAGGGAATCTGATTTTTTTATGGCTCACATCTTAACAAAAATGAAGCTAACACAATTATCTTTGTCTGCATCACATGTAAACATTTTGTACCTTTATTTTCCTTCTGAGTTTCTGAAGTCTGTAAAAAAGAAAATAAGTTTTAGCCAGTCTATTTTCATCACCACTGTAATTTAAGCTTATTTTCAAAATGTAAATAACTTTACCAGTGAGTTGTAAAGACTGGATTTTGGACTGATCCTCATTAATTGAAGAAGATCTTGCATAGTGAACAGCTTCAGGGAAAAGAAAGATCAATTTAAAAATTTAAAATAATTAATTAAAATCAGTAATTTAAAATCATTAAAATTGAAAATAATTTCAAGTATGTAAAAGGCACTATTTCACAGTTGTAAATGTTTTCCATTTGCCAAAGACCAATTTATTCCCTGTAAAATCACTTTCAGAGGCCTGGTGTTCTACATTTCGTTATCTTCACTACTTAAGACATACGGTAGCCAGCATGTAGCTTCATCATCAGCTGAAGCTGTAAAAAGAGTTTTGTTCCCTCCCCACCCTCAACACGTGTCCTTGCTACTTTCCTTGTCTCTTTTCTTGATTTATCATACAAATCAGATGAGCTCACGAACCCAAATAATTCACCAGGTCAAAAAAACCAATTTTCAGTTAGAAACAACTTCACTCTATCACACTTATAGAGGAGATACAAAGTGAAGGCAGGGACTGCCCTTTTCAGCTACATTTTGTAGTTAGAACAGCTTGAACTGACCAGGAGCCACATTTTCAGGGAACTGAAAGGCTAAATGAGCTTTCATCAGGTTCAGTTCCCAAGTGCTCTGCCACACAGCCAGATTGTGGCCGCACTGTTCCAGAACGGCATCATTAGCTTATTGCAAAATTAAAGTACTCATGAAAATGACCCTGAATGATGGAATGTTTTGCAGAGATGATCAAAAGCTGTACTTATGTTTATATTTCCCTATCACAAAACAGGATTTTTTCAATTGTTAGAATATGACAACCCCCAGAGAACAAAGCTCCTAAACATCAAGGAATAGACAAAATACTGAACTTTTACCTTTTTCTTCTCTAATCCACTTTCTGGAAAGAAAACAGAAAGTGAATACTCGTAACCACATCTCTGTAAATGATCTGCCACCAAACTGTTGGAAGCAGTGATCAAAAGTGAACTGTCTTCACTTGGAACCATCTGTAGCTGAAGTTCCCCATTCAAAATTGGGTGCATTAGTTCATGGATTAGCTGGTTTCGGAGCTGTGTCTGATACAGAAAAAAAAAAAAAACCCACTATTATCAGTTTACATGTGATTCAATGAGAGTTTTAATTTTTTGAAATCCACAAGCCTCATTTTACTTGTACAACTTACATAACAGAACAGGGCAGACTAATTTTGGCGAAATCTAGAAGTGATCTATGGACACCATGCCTTTCTTCAAAACACTCGAATGGTGGACCCAGTGAACTCTGACTTTCCCTCAAGACATATCAAAAGCAGGACTGAAAAGAAGTTCTCAGTCACGAGCTCACATAAACACCACTCTAGTACCCCCAGCTTCATTTTCAAATCACTGCTTTCCTGTTCTCCTTCCCTCTGGCTTAAATAAAGCTTGCCTGATGTGGCCTCCATTTCAGGTGTTCTTGGAACCCTCACTGGTCCTCTTTTGAGTCTTGTATCAAGAAGCTGCTCATGCCATCACAAAAGTAGATGGCAAAACAAACAAAAAATTCAATGTCTTTAATATAAACTATTTTGTAGGGAAGGAAAAGAGTACTACAAGCACTAAAGGCCTACATGAATGAATAATAATTAAATGGCGCTTTTAAATTATTTATTTGCATTGTATTGAGTTACAACAGAGAAAAAAGTAACCTAAAATCAGATCTCCCTTCTGTAAAAGGAAGAAATAATTATTTTCATCATATATTTATACAATTTTTTTATAGAATACTAAAAGATCGTGACAAAAATTGTATTATATGCTTTCAACAGCAGATATGCAGCAGTGACACAACTGGATAAAGAGGCAGTGTGTTACTAAAAATGTAACAAAATACTTAGTGAAAATTAACAAAGCCAGGTCATCAGACTAGCCTGGTATTTTAGTATGGTTTTCATGAGAAATTAGACTAGACAACACAATTACAGAACTACAGAATATTCTGAGTTGGAAAAGATCATCGAGTCTAACTCTTGAATCCAACTGAAAAAAATGCTTTCCTTATTAATTTCTGAACTTGTCCAGGTTCAACCAACTCTAACAGATGTGATGTTGTCTCAAAAACACCCAAGAACTGCGACCTCTTACACATCTTGTGGCAAAGTGCAGGTAGAAAGCACAGGGCTAAATCCCCATCCCTAGCATGGAAAAGGAAAGTAGAAATAACTTTCTATACAAGAGACACAGAGCAGGAAAACAGCCTTAAATAAGAAGTCATCTGATTGACTGTTAGTTAAGCCAAATGAGAAATGGTTCAGGCATTGCAAGCTGGGTATGGAAATCAGTAATGTAGAAACAAATTGTCCCAAACAGGAAATTCTTGGCTATAGGATTACCAATGATATTTTTGAAATATTGATCATGATCTTTTTCCTAAGACATTCTCCTGAACGAGCAGACAAGGACAAAACAGCTCAAAAAGTTTTAAAACAGGTAGCATATTTCAGAAATATTATTCCTATAGCATGCTTACTTATAGTAGGTAATAAAAAGCCTGTGATCTAAGAGATCCTTTCCAAATTTAAATTTTATTATTCTCTCCCCTGCATGACGTTTTTTTTCAAGCATGGATATTTTCAAAGACCTAATATAGGCTTTTAACCTTCCTGAAGAAGACTCTGAGGACAATGCACAATAAAAAGCCATTCTCTTTAGGGAGAACCTCCTATATGGGAGGAAAATAATCCCAACCACAACACCCCCCCGAATACTAATTAGTTTGTGGCAAAAATAATGTTTCGTGGAGAGAATGAAACACTTGTACTCGGCATGGCTTTCACTGCTCTCAATGTTAAAGCAGTACAACGCATCACAGGTAGCACCTGCCGAAAATAAAGCACACCTTAAGTGTGTCCAGTACGCCTCGGTTCTTAAAAGTCTGATACAGCCTTTTCCGGAGTTCGTCTTGGGACAATGTCTCCCTTTCAACCGAAGCCATCCTGCCCTACAACACCGAAACAAAAAGGGGCATTATTGACTCGCAGCTCGACCCAGACCCAGCGAGACGCCGAGCACTCTCGCCGCCCCCACCTCCCCTTAGGCTCGCTCGGGCTCTGCCGGGGCAGCCTCCCGCTACCCACAGGGAGGGCGCCGGGGCCAGGAGCGGGGCCTGGGTCTGGCAGCCGGGCCGGGAGCGGAGCGGGGCCGGGCTCGGCTGGTAAGGGCCGCTCCGGCTCCCGGCGCGGCTGCAGCGGNCGCGGCGCTTCCGGGCAGCCGCGGGCTGGCGGCGGACGGGTCGCGGCGCAGGGTAGGCAGCGGGTCCGGGCGGGACCCTGCGGGCCGGACCCTTTCTCCCTCCCCGCTTCCCTCTCACCCTGTGCCGCGGCCCTCCCTGGGCACGGCAGCCCCGCGGAGTCTGGCTCTTCCCCCGGGGACGCCGAGGGGCGGCGGGACGGTTCGGCCTTCCCGGCTACCTCTGGAGAGCCCGGGGATGGAGCCGTGGAATTGTCCCGGGGTCGCTGTGTGCGAGCGAGGAGGCGCCCGCCGCCTGTCGCCCTTCCCCTGCCTGCTGCCTCTGAGCAGGGCCCGGGGAGAGAGAGCGAGGCGGCTCCTCCGGGGCAGGTGCAGCGCGTTACGGCCTGGGATCGCTGCGTCCGGGGGACTGGGGACTCTCCGGGGATAAATCATCAGTGAGCTGGGCAGGAATTGGTTTTAGGTACTTAGATTCACTTCCAGGTCCACTTTCCAAGGATATCCTCCAGCTCCCCCAGAATCACAGAATCGGTCAGGTTGGGAGGGATCACAAGCATCTGGCCCAGCCTGCTCAAGCAGGGAGGGTCATGCGGGAGCACAGGGTACAGGATTGTGTCCAGACGGTCCTGGATTAACTCCAGTCTCAATGGGCAGTGTGTTCCAGTGCTCGGTCACTGCATCGCAAAGTTCTTCCTCGTGTTCAGGTGGAACTTCTGGGCATCAGTTTCTGCCCGTTGTCTCTCATCCTGGTGGTTGGCCCCACCAGGAGGAGCTCGGCTCCATCCTGTTGATATGCATACCTAAGTGTTTATCTGTCTTTAGCCTCTGGTAAATATGAATGGGAGCACGTTGGCTGATTTTTAGGAGCTCTTCTACATGGATTAAGAGTTTGTATGTAGATTTATCAGCATGTTTGTCTTTTCTTGTAAGGGGTGCTATTGTGAAGCATGTCTGGAAGTTTCTACTTCGTGATAGTTGGCCATCATGATAATCCCATATTTGAAATGGAATTTCTGCCTCCTGGAAAAGTAGAGTCGAAGGTATGTTTTTTCCCCACTGTGAGACTCCTGTGATTCTTTTATAATTTTACAGTGTATTAGAAGCATGACCAGCATGTTTTTAAAAGTAGTATATACTGTTTTCTGGGGTTTTTTTAAACAAATTTTCTGATAGGAAGTAGTACTCTAGATTTCTCAAGTCTCTTTAAAAATCTTTGCCAGATTATACTAGTTCTTCACAAAACACAGCTTCCTTAAATACTGACTGCAGTGTATTATAGAATGTGTATCTTAGCTTTGCTTTAGTAATTTTTCTTAGTGTATAGAAGTTTTATAATAGTTGTTCATTATTTAATGCAACTTTTAAGGCATTTGAATACAGTAATAAGGTAAAGTAAGGAACATAAATTTGAAAGGTCTACTCAGACCTTTATTTTTTATGTTATAAAATACCTAATTTTTTAATCATCTTTTAATCATTAGTCATAGTCATAATCTTCATCATCTTTTAATCATCAGTCATAGTTGCTTTTAAGTAAGGAAAGCTTCAAACTTATATTGATAAATAGAGACTTTGAAAATGTGAGAAATGTAAGACTACTTAATAAATAGTATTTCCAGTGGGAAAAGAACAAATCCATCCATAAGTGGTATAACATCAAAGAAAAAATGGACTTCAGAATAAAAGTGCATGGATCTGTGAGTATACCTAAAAATGGAAGTATATGCTGTCACTGATTGGAACTGCATGGCATCATCTGTATTTTGAACTCCCGTCCCATAAAAGATCATAAATAAGGCTGCTTGGACTAGACTTTGTGTGAGGATGTGTAAAAGCTGATTTGAGGGTAAAACTGAGAGGTGAGAGCAGTAAGAGCATCCTGCTATCATGGGAAGTAGTGCAAGATTATTTATTTTCCAGTCTAATAAAAGCTTCTAGTGTGGTTCTGTCCTGTATCTCGGCAGATGTCCTCTGGTGTTCTAGATTGTGTACAAAGTAAATGGGCCAAACACTGTGATCACTCTTAACGTTTATTATAGGAAGAGATGCAATTCACATCTGCAAACATATATTTAATACTAGTTGCAGGATGTTTTTCCACACTAGTTTTAGAAAAAAGAAAACCCACCCAAAACAATAGCACAATCTTGTTTACAGGTAAATAACATGAGAAAAACAGAATCTTTATGTGATGTTATCAGCATAACTGTCCTTTGTATCTCTCGGCTTTCCCCATCTGTCCCCCAGCTTTTACACATTGTAACCTATGGGTCAATTTATGCCAAATTTGACATAAGCTTTATAGTCCAAGAAATACTACATTGCTGTAAATATCACAAAAACAGATGGCTGGAAAGAAGAGAAAAAGGCATTTGAGGGTTTCTACTGTGGAGTAAGTTAGGAAGTTTGCCCATCAGTAAAAAAAAGAATTCGTGCTTGAGTTCATTCCTGAGATATAAATATACGGTTTACTGATTTTGTAAATCAAGACTGGTTTTGTGATGATCTTTTTATTATCACCGCTTTTCTCCCTTGAAACCAAGTATCATGACAATATATATTAGTTTCATTTGATTACAGGATGGCACATGTGACAGAAAAGTAGGGTATATGTAAAGTTACATAACTTGAACACTGGTTCTGTAGCAACTTGAGCAAATCATAGTTTATATTTCATTCCTCTCACTGAATTACTAATCCACTGTCTTCTGGAAATGCATTAGGATGATCATCGCCATCTCAATCAGTTCATTGCCCATGCTGCGCTTGACCTCGTAGATGAAAACATGTGGCTTTCTAACAACATGTACTTGAAAACTGTGGACAAGTTTAATGAATGGTTTGTTTCTGCTTTTGTCACAGCTGGACATATCCTTCCCTGTTCTGTTTCCTTATATTTCTGTAAGAAAAGCCTTTTCCCAGAAAGAAGTAAGTTAGATAAAATGAGTTTGGAACAGATTTCTCTGGCTATTTGCTATTATTGTTAGAGTCATCTGCTTCAGGAAGAACTGTGCTGGGAGACACAGCAGCTGGGAACAGTTGGAAAGGTGGATTTTTACCTTTGTAGGAGCTAAAATAGCATAATGAAATGTGGAGCTCACATGGAGTAAAGATGTGTGGGAGGCTCTGAGCAAGCTTTTATGATTCTCTATTCCCACCCCTTTGACCATGCTAGAGAGGAGAAGTGGCAGGGAATATGCCTGGTGTCAATCACACCAATAGTGAAAATGCAGTGCCAAGGCACATATTATGTGCAGGTAGTCCTAGAACTGTTTGTTGTGAAACATTTGTTACACATAGCAAGTAATGTTGAACATCATTTTAATTTTAGGGATATATGACAAAGCTGCAGAGAGCATCATCCACATTCAGAATTATATTGTTTTAAAAAGAACAACCTTGGCTAGAGAGGTGATTATTTTCAGATAGGGGGATGGTAAAATGTAGAGGTAATGCTTTCTAAATTTCATTGCTTCAATTACTTCTTTAAATGCCTCCTCCTATGAGTCACTGTTATTTCATGTACAGCTAAACATTTTTGGTATATGCAGAATTAGGTGTAAATACTTATCTCAGGATATATTACATGTCTCTTTTCTTTGTAAAAGTTATTCTCCTTAATTACTGTACATATGAGATTTATAATGCTTCATGATGTAAGGCAAGAAGATGGAATTAAGAACTTCTTTAATGATGTATATGAGTTGTATATAAAGGTAAGAACTCATTTTTTATGGTCTTGCTGCAGTACTTTTAAGTGTGTTCCGCTGTGCATGCTCAGGCACAGCTGTATTAGCATGTTTTCTCTTGGGGGCCTGTATAAGTACCTGTGCAGGCCGCATCAGCCAGAGCTGCTAACATGACACAAAAGACGTATTTCCCATCGCATAGAATATATTTTTCAAACTTGTTATAAACTGTGCTCTTTTAGAATTCTTCACTTTAGTCCAGTGATTTTTCATAGAACAGATTAGAATGGTTTAGGTTGGAACGGACCTGAAAGACCATCTAGTTAGAACTTCCCTGCCATGGGCAGGGACACCTTCATACCAGGTTGCTCAAAGCCCCATCCAACCTGGCCTTGAAGAACTCCAGGGATGGGGCAGCCACAACTTCTTTGGCAGCAGAGAAGCTGTAGGGCAACCTCTTGTGATGTATTTTGTGGTAGTGTTGTGTCATTAATGATAATGAAAGGCCTGTTCTACAGAGCCTGGTAGCTTTGCTCTCAGAACACACTGCACTTGTTCTCAAATCCTGGTGGTACTTCCACTAGATGGGGTCATGACAAAGAGTAATGGGAAGCATCACCATCTTGGCCTTCTGTGGGCACTCAGATGATCCTAATTTCCACTGGTGTGATGGATTTGTTCTGAGGAGCTGATGCTAGGGGATGGCTCTGCACATATATGGGGAGAATGCAAGGGCGTGGACTGTTGAGGAGTTCTGTGCTCATAGTGGCACTAAATAAATAGGCTGAAAGCTAGTAGCAGATGTCACCTGAAGTGACATTTTCCAGGGTTGGGCATTGTGCTTACTGATGGGTTTTTCTTCTTTCCCCAGTTTGCAATGAATCCATTTTATGAACTCAATTCTCCTATTCGATCCACTGCCTTTGAAAGGAAAGTCCAGTTCCTTGGGAAGAAACACCTTTTAAGCTGAATAAATAAATTTCCCGAGTGAGTGCTTTTTCCCTACTTTCCTGATTGTTTGAACTGTACGTATTCTGGTTAGGCCCCGGCATGTTTGATATTCATCTTCTGAAGTCTGACTAATTGGATGCTGAAGCAGCTTTTTCTTTTACTGATATAGATAAGAACAGCCAAGCTTCTCTGGTTAAAATGTGTATCTCAAGAAGTTTCATTTTACATGGTATGAAAATGAAGTTGTAAAATGTCAGAGGCTGCAGAAGTACAAAAGAAGAAATGGAGACATTATGTGTTAATGCATATGCCAAGTGTAAGCCCATGACACGAGGTGGGAGGAAATCAGACCTAAATGCAAAATATGTTGCCAGTCATCTGGTTTAATATGAGCAAAAGGGAATTCTTGACTGTTTGGCTTAAGTGGTTAATTTTATTATAAACTTTCCTACTTGTATTCCTTCACTAGAGAACTCACTCTGCAGACTAACATTACACTTCGTGGTAGTAAATCAGGCCTCTATTTATGAACATGTAACTGTATGTATATTGAGTGCTCAATAAAAAGAGGATAGATCAGAAAAGCTCTGTCTCTAATGTTTCAAGAAATTTTGAGAAAAAACCTTGAAGTTTAAAAGCTTATAATTTCAAATTTACTATATATTTAGTATAATACATATTTAGCTGCAGTGTTGCATCAATGAATGCAGTAGACCAGAACAGCCAGATCTGCCCTGACATTAATTCTAATTGACACACACAAAAAAGCCCCAAAGTAAATTTACGTGTTTAAACCCAGGTTTTTTCCCTGTTATTTCTGCAACTGCTGAAATTTTCTTTTTGAGAATAAATTTAGAGGAGGATCTTTGAACCATGAAACTCTATTTGTTGAGGTTTCAGTATTTGGCCTGGCTTCTATTCCATTGTAAAATGTTTTAGGAACCACTTTGCAAAACTTAACATCATTCCAAACCAGTAATTTTTTAATAGATAATTTGGCATATACGTACATAATATTGTGTTTGGGGTTACAGTCTTTTAGGTATTCTGTTCCTTTTTGTAGCAAATCTGTATAAGCCATCTTCTTGTACTTTTTTAAAATGTCTGAAAAGTAATTTCCAAAGGAAGTGGCATGCTGTTCTAAGAAGTACATTTTGCATAGTCTGTATAATTAGAGGGACCACATGTATATGTACTATAAATGTACAGTCAGTCATTATTTCTGCACTTACTGCTAAGCTGTCGTTGTAAAATATCCCATGAGAAAAAAGAACAAGATATAAAAGTTGCAATATTTACCTGAAATAAAACATGGATTGATGTAGTATGGATGCCTGTTGAGTATACTTGAAGTGATTTAGAAGAAGACTACAACAACTAACCACAGTAGCACTACATGGGGTGGCAAGTGAAGGTGAGAATACTTGTCTTTGCAGTGTGATTTCATACAAACTACATTGTACAGCACTTTGATAATGGCATATAATTTTATATAAATCAACTGGGGTTTTTTTCTGTATACATGGAAACAACAGAAACACACTTGAGGTAAAGCATTCTTGATCATATGATAAGGAGCTGCTGAGCTGCAGTTGTTTTCTGCCTCCTCCCCTGTAGCATGATGGTTGGAAAAATACTAACAGTTAAGATTCACTGAGGAAATACTTAAGTTAAATCATCACATACACAACAGTAAAGAAAGGACTTGGCAAATATGAAGGATTAGTGCTAACAGTTTCCACCACTTTTAGAAAGTGCATTATTTTATAACTGCATTTGTAAAATGAAAACATTTTCTCTCTTGCCTGATCTGTGAAGGCAGTTAGCCAAATGGTGCCTGTTCTTATGCCCTCCTTTACATCTTTCTGTCTTTCTTCTGAATATAGGAATTGTAGATGGGAAATGCAGTGTCAGGTCCACCTAAGCTTATGAAAACAGTTACTGGCTGCAGGAATTGAAGAATTGTGTCCTAACTTATCACCTTTGTCATTATAGCATTTGCAGTTTAGGAGCATTGTCTTGTGACAGAACTCTGAAGGGCCTTGGCAAGGTAGCTCCAAGTTCTCTGTACGTGGATGAACACTTGTTTATGCTTTAGTTTATGACTCTTCACAGTCAGCTGAAAGACCACTAGCTGAAGTGATGGGTGCAAAATTATCTTGTGGTCAACTATAGTCACAAATCTGCTCTAGGTCTGAAAGCTGCAGCACTAGCATGCTTCAGACAGTGAACAGTTCATCAGTGAAGAGATACCTCCTTTGCAAGGATTATGTTCCTACCCTTTCAGGGGCTTAAGAGTAAGAATTCAAAACAAAGTCTGTTGCAGTATGAGAAAACAGAGATAAGCTGCATTATGCAATAAAGGCAATAAAAAAAGTTTGTGAGCTAAAGGGACTAGAATTACCCTAAATTGTTCAAAAATCCAGCACAAGGAGATGAGAACATTAGCACAAGCTAACATGAGTCAGCCTTAATAAAACTGGGCTGGAAATGCAACTCAGACTCCACTTTCTACAAGGTTCTATTACTGTTTAGGTAACCTGTCAGATGACTTGAAGTAAGATCCATTCGAGGTTCAGAGCAGCTACTGAAGCAGCTTATGTAATCATTTGTCTCTGTCTGCTGTTACATGAGCTGTCAGCTCATCTACTAGGTAGTTCTGCCCCTACCCATTCTGCTCTCTGTTCTAACAAGCACAGCTTTCAGCAGTCCCACCACTCTGCCCCAACAGTAGTTCTTCCTCTCATTTTAAAGGACACCTGGAACTTTGCAGATGTGTTACACAGTATCCTCTGTCAATCTACAGAGCTCCACATACTGCTAACATGAGCCCCCAATATCTGAGGTACATTAACTCTTGAAACAAATCAGTGAACTGAAACATAAGCCACAATGCCTACCTTCTATCCACACAGAATGATACTAAGCTATTACAAAGTACAGAAATTGATGTTTGTTATTAAGCATTACGATTTTATACCTGTCACCTATAACTGCTTGTTAGTAGACTTTTGCTTCTGTAGGCACTCAGTAGCTTCTCTCTGAGACCAATTCCTGACCTCAACATAATTCCTATACTGTCTTATTTACTACAGCATGTACACCCCCTGCCTTATCTTTAATGGCCACTTTTGTGATTAGTGTACAGCTGTAGTACAGCAGCTCCCTGGGCATGAATAATACACTTCTATGGGATTATGTTCTAACTTTATTAAACCTACGTCTCAGATGGAGGCTTGGTAACCATGATGTTACATGGAAAGGGGACAGATGGGGAAACACAGATGGATACTTTGGCACAAGAAGGACCACAATGGTTCTTATCCTTCATTTTTTCCTTTTAGCAATCGTATTTGAATGGTATCTACCGTATTCCAGTCACAGTATCTTCAGCTCCTGTTTTGTTTCAACCTTAATCTCTGCTAAGATGAATGTTAAAGGAAGTTTTAAGTAGTAAAGTAGTAGTTTTACAACAATTTCATGTCAGTAGCTTAGTAGTCCCTACCACAAACAATCTTCATTTCTAAAGCTTTTTGCTCACTCATCCTAAGATTAAGAGGGATTTAGCTAAGATTTTCTTCACAGATCTTTTCATTCATTGACTAGAAATTAAACATAACAGGAGTTCAACCTATATTTAACTGCTCAGCGACTGAAGTTTAAAACACAGTTTTGTTGGTGTAGATGCAGGTCTGCAAGAATAAATCAGATTTAAGAATGCACAAAAGGTAAAAAGCTATCACTTTTAAGCAGGAGTAGCATATCTGCAGAATAAAGTTGTCCAGGACAGGTTCAAGCAAGAATACGATACCTTCAGAAAAGTACTAAGAGCGAAAAGAAGGGTTTGTTTTTGCAAGCTTTACTTCTAAATAATTACACCTGGTACTGATTGATCAGACTTTTAAGATAAAATGCTTGCTGGTAATGTACTCTCAAGAAAGGTTTTTCTATTGGAACAAAATGTTGCTGAACAGAAAGCAGTTGTTTAATAAATAACAGGGCCTGTCCTGCAGCCTCAGACTTCCTTTCTCATATGTGTGCGTGTCAGCAGTCAGATTACAGATGGAAGCAATAGTGCACTAGCAATTTTGCTATTGCAAGAACAGTGGTTATTCTGAGAGCCACTATTGAACAGTTTTTTATACAAGTATTCTACTACTTAAATTGTACATGAAAGACTCAAATACACCTGTGGTTTTGTCTGCATGACTGCAAAAAAGACTGTCCATTAAATACAGAATTTGCTCATGTTCATCATTATGAATTCAGTAATATGAAAGACATCATCTTAAATGTACAAGTCCATATCCTAAAACAGCAATTTAAATAAGGATCAAATTCAGTTCAAACACTGTCTATAGTTATACACCTGTATAAGGGCTGAAAGCTGTCAAAATCTACTGTAAGTCAAGGGCTTCCTGAGTTCCCTACGTATTGCCAATCCTTAATATCACAGTGCAGGTATTACTGGTAAACACATTCATAGCTCAGGTTAATAGGAACAAGAAGTTTGGAACTTTTAAGGCTGTACACTAAAAGTTTTCCTTAAAAACTGTCATAATGTGGATCCTTTCAAGTGCTATTAAAGCTGACTAAAGAAAGCATTTCTTTTTCAAAAAATGGTTATACTTCAGTTACTCAGATTTTTTTACCTTATTGATCAGAAACACGCTAGAATGGACTTAAGGCAAAGACACATTAACTTTAAAAATTATCAGTATTTTGCATTAAACCGCTGGAAAAATTAGTGCAGCATTAGAATAGTAATGAAAAAAATGGACATTAAATATGTAGGAAATTTATTTCCTACTTAAAACCTACACAAATTACAGCAACATTAGGCAATTAGAAGACCTGGAGGTAATTTATATTAACTTATAATAACCACATTAGAGATGAAGTACCGCTCACAGCAAATGGAATGTAGTGAGACTGAAGTTTAATATCTAGCCTTGTTAAGAAACTGACATCTAACAAAACAAAAGTGGAATGCCGATTTCATAAAAATATACACATATAAAAGTATCTTTGTGCCTGAATTCCAGAACAGCTTTTCCAAAGTAGTGCTTCTAGAACTTTCAAGTTTTAATTATATTCAAAGTATTTATCATTTGAATAAAGTTGGCAAATTACATTCTTATATTATTCTTTTACTTGATATCTTCCTAAACAGAAAGCATCACTAATTCAGTAATGGGTCACTCATGAATGGAGATTTTTCTTTTTCTCCTCCATGAAAGCAGCAGAATATTATGATTTTAATATTAGAGTGAAACCCATTTGTTATTTTATCTACTACACCTTCCCCATTTTTTTATAGAGCAAGCTAATTTGGCAAAAAGAAATTGAAGTCAACAACAAGATGAGCTGGGTTTCGGTTTCCGGTGAAGGTTTACTGTATCTGTTTGAATAAAGTGATCTGATCTATCTTCAGAGGCTAGAACTCTTCTAACAGCTTCTTCAAAAGCTGCTGCAACATTAGTGGCATCTTTTGCACTGGTTTCAAAATAGGGATGGTTGCCATTATTCCTGCACCAGTCTTGGGCTTCTTCTGTAGACACTTGCCTTTCATCAATATCAACTTTGTTACCCAGTATCACAAATGGAAAACTTTCAGGCTCCTTGACATCTGCATAATAAATGAATTCTTTCTTCCAGTTGCTTAAGTTTTGGAAACTTTGAGAGTCATCCACGCTGAAGGTTAACAGACAACAGTCAGAACCTCTGTAGAAAGGAGTCCGCAAGCTCCTAAACCGTTCCTGACCTGCTGTGTCCCATATCTGCATTGTAACAAAATGTCCATCAACTTCCAACTCTTTATTTAAGAATTCCACACCTATTGTATGAAACAGCTGTGCATCAAACTTGTTGGTGACGTATCTGTTCATAAGGGAACTCTTCCCAACTCCACCATCTCCTAGCAGTATTACTTTAAGGAGTGATGATTTTGCTGCCATTCTTACAGGAAAAGATCCTCCTTGTTTCCTAGACCTGTAAAGATTAAGGAAATCATTAAAAAGGAAAATAGTTGTGAGCTGCAAATTTTGCACACATAAATATCTAGAATGTGTTTAGAAGTCCACCAACATCAAGTTTCATGTACAAAAAAAGGACTACACTAAATAAGTGAACTGTAAATACTCCAGTAAGAATACCACATTTAAGATGTGTCTCTTCCACACACTGCAGTTTGCATCTAAGCAGTATGCTGCATAAATTACTCGTCTGTGACTTAAAACTCTTTAAAACCCCAAAACCCTTCGAACCACTTTGTGCTCTAGGAGAATCACATCCCATTCAACAAGTGCAACAATTCATTTATGTTCACTGGAAAAAGTTCATGGAAAAAAGTGGAGTGAGAGAATTTTATAGAGCACGTGCCTTGAACTAGTCACTTCTGTGCTATATTTTATTACCAAAGTTATTTTTTAAACCTATGCACTAGGAACACAGTTATCTATAGAACAAATGCAAATGCTATAATTTTATTTAGACAAGCATGCAATAGTTTATAGTTTACTCCTTGCAGAACATCACTGATGAATGGAATACTATTAAAACTACCACAAAAGCAAATTTGCTGTTGCTACTTCAATGATACTCAAGATACTGAGGCCAGGCCTACACTGACAGTTCAGTTAGGAGGTATCAACTTCCCATAGTAAAACTGTCAAAAAGTCTGGAAGTAGTCTGGCTGCCAGCATGGGGATGGCAAATTAGTGGCACCAAAGAAGGCTTTTTAACTGTCAGACTTAAAAAGCAATTAAAAAAAAAAAAAAGTCCTTTAGTATTAAAGTAGTTTGCTCATTCGTGCTTTGTACCTAACCTTTGCCCTCACAACTGTAGTGTCATCTAATACCGTAAAAAGGTGTTTTAATTGCTTGGGGGTGAAGTTTCATTTTAACAAGTGCAAACTGAAGTTTCAGTATGAGGAGAACTGAGTTCCTAAACTTGCCTGATAGTAAAAGAGCTCAAAGGCTTTAGCCCAAACAGGCTTCTCTGAAAATAGCATCTATTTAAAATGGAAATGGGTCATAAGTTGCCTAGTCCCTCTCTTTCTTTGAAGGCAGGAATGCAGTCTTGCTAGTTGTAATTAGCATTACTGGCATATACATCACCCACAGTGTGGCTGTAGAATTAGTACCTGATACAAGCTGGCGTGAGAGTCGTATGACTCTGTGCCGCCTTACAATCAAGGCCTACAGTAGGAGCTAGAAATTTCAGGAATTTTTTTATCAGTGACTTTCCATCTTTGAATATTTATTTGCTATACACAATCTACAGTAAGACAGAAGGAGCAGTTTGAAGCCTCAACACAAAAAACAAAAATCAAAATACAAGGAACTGGCTGGTTTCATTAAAAATTTGTTCTGAGCAAGTAATCTAACTCATTCATACTGTGTAATTAACAACAATGTTTATAAAGCCTTAATTTTGTACAGGTTTGTATGGAAATGTTAAAACTGCTTAGAAGCTACAAGCAGATTGTTCATTTACCCTTCAGAGACCTATGGGATAATGGCTATGGCTCGCATTATGAACACATACATTTTAATGCATGTGAAAAGCCTTTATTAGAGTCACTGGACTACTTGCCTATCAGTTACAGGTTTATGCTTAACTCTTGAAAATGGTCCAGTGTATTCATTTATGTTCCTAGTTTCTACACCATTAGATAGGAGCTGCTTCTTAATAAATAATGCTTTCATGGGAACAGAGGGTACTGAATGTTCCCCTGTTCTTCCACTGCAGTGTAGGGAACAAGTTACAATTTATTTTTCCAGTCCTGCAGAAACCAGAAGTTCCCTAAAAGACACAATGTGAATAAATAACCAGCTTAAGTAGTTCTGATTGGCACTATGCACTCGTTTCTTTAGCTTCTGCATTTTTATCAACGGCAGTTATTATCATGAAATCGTCCACAAAGCCACATTTTAAACAAACTACATGCAAGGAAAGTGTTAACAGTATCTAGTACTTTGTGCATCCAGAACCTGCAGAGTTAAATTGCACAATTTCAACTATGTGGGCCATTCCAGTGAGGTCTAAGAGACTGATGACCATAAAATTAGTTTTACTGCACAGGCAATTACAGACCAACCACAAACCATTAAAAGTGTCTTTTCAACTAGAACCAAACTGGTCCTTTCACACAAAAGCTACAGAGTCTTCCCGTGATGTTGCAGGCAATATTGCTTTTCAGGACATTCAGTTTCCACAGCAGAAGCTGTCATGCTAGGCAACTTTTGTAAAGTTTTTAATCCAAAACAATAGAATATATGTTCAATCATTTAAACAGATGCTGACAAGCTGTATCTGAACCAGCAAAGAAGCATGTTTAAAAGTATTAAGAAGTATTTCTGTTTAAAAGCAGCAAAGACTTTATACATTTACAGTTTTATTACTAGATAAGGGATTCATCTGCAGCCTCACTGATAATGTGATTTAGAGTATCTGCTGAACCAGAGTGGTATTTTTCAGAACAGTAGGCTGCTGCATGTTTTTTCTGCTTACGCATCTCTACATAAATTAAGGTTTTTAAAGAGCTCAATTTTTATAATTGTTTATAATTGTTTTTTCTAATGTTATGAAGCATTAACACTCCAACAAATAGAACAATGATAAAATACTTAAGACACTGTAAGAATTAATGTTATTTCTCCAATTACACAACTTATCTATATAATGTGCTTTTTGACAATGTTTTTGGAAGGGATGGTTAACATCCAGTATGATGTTTCTGAAGATTTATTACCTTAATTGTTTAGTTTAAATCATCACTCATCATCTGAAAACAAAACAAAAGCTTAATTCCTAATGTGCATCTGATTGTTTTACCAACATCAGGAACTACAAGACTGTATAGAATTACAGGTAACTATTTGTTCCAGTTATTTCTTAGTGAGCTAAATAATTAGTGTAAAATGTAATGTAAAAGCAATCTCAACCTAGTAGACAAAGAATCTGTAACAAGAATAATTTTCCTATATGTTCCTCAATCATTTCAGTATTCAAAGAAAGTCAGAGCAAATAAACAAAAAGCAGCCCCACTCTGGTTCATTTTGCTAACCAATACTGAATTGCTTCCACCAACTTAGAAGGATTCCAGTGCCCAAATCACTGACTTCAATATTCCTGTTAAAAGCAGGGAACGTTTTCAATTAAATATAATTTATAACATGATCATATACATAATACAAAGAAGTAAATTAATTGTTGCCTTTCAGGATGTCCCTTTTAAAGAACGAAATGAATTGCAAATTGGGTATTTCCATTATCAGTCTAAATATTTGCTGTTATGACAAAGGACAAAAAGCTAAGCAACCTCAGAAGAATCAGTCTGCATTACAAAATCTTTGATGCCCAGTCCTGCAAAGCTTAGTGAAATACCACTGCCTTGTCCAGTCTATCTGTCCAGATTGTCTTTTTTCCATATGTCAGCTTAATATCTGTCTTAGAGTGCAAATATATCTTTTGCTTAGGTACTGAGGCAGCACTCAAAGAAAAGCAAGGTTCTTGGTCTAGAAAACCATAGCAGCAACGTGTAAACACAGTCTACGAATTTGTCATTTTTTACTAGAATTTCATAGATTAAGGAGGACCTGCTCACACCAGAGTACTGAAGGCTCCAGACAAATGCTGAAATCAAGTTCTGTCTATGGAAAACCAGCATTAGCCAACACAGTAACTGCATTGTATCTATAACGTCAGTGAGATGAAACCCCATGTAAACTATTAAGCAAACCAAGTCAATTGGACCTATTTACAGTTTAATTTTTACCACACTGATACCAGCCACTGCAGCACACCATTAAAAACCCAAACAAAAAAAAAATACACAGCAACTGAAATCTCACCTCCACATCCCTTTTTTTAATACGGCACCAAAACCTGGAACTATTGTAATACCACCACTGAACTGCCTCAGAATTTTTTAAGAAACAGATGTAAGGGACACATCTAATTTCCAGACAATTGCTTCTCCACCTGTATTTACTTTCTAACTTGGAAACAGGCGAGAAAATTTGCTTCAGTTATCACTGTCATTCAGTGGTCACTGATGAACCACCTGCTATATGAAATCAAGACTTAAACCTAAAGGTTTTCTTCAGGATATGTGGTACACTGAACCTGTTAAAGGTAAGACAGAATTAAGTTTTTTCCAACTAATCATGTTTACTTACAACCTAATATGCTATCAGCCACGACTTCTTGAAAAAGGGGCCATCTTTGATTTAAGAAAAAACACTAAAGTTACGGACAAGCAGAATTAGTAATACTACAACCAGCATAACACTGACCATGCTTCCTAACTTCCTATCCTCCTCAAGTTTACGCACGTACAGCACATCCATTTCAGTTTTGAAGCTTATTCACAATTTTATTTGCTAAGTCATCTTATTTTGTTAAGCCACTGGTATCAGACTAAGAGTTTTAAAAGGCACACCACTGCAAGTATTTTGACTGGAAAAAACCACTTGCCTTTCAATAAAAACGTAAACTCCCTCCCTCATTAGTAGTTGTTTTTTTAATACGAACAAAGCATTTGACAATAATTGCCAGGCTAGCATAGAAAACGTAGTTTGTTAGTTACAGTAGCCCATCAAAGAACGACATTAACGGCTTGTCTGTGAAATGTCTGAAAAGAAGTCCCAAGAACTACCAGAGTTGCAGCAGAAAGGGCAGAATCCAAAACAACATAGTTTTCAACACTTACTGTTTGTGGAGTTTTTACATTTCTCAGCCCTCAATCACTACAGTGGCTAAACTTGTTGCCTATAGCAGATCTGCAAGTTTCCAAAAATCTGAAAAGAAAGGACAGAAGCAAATTTTCTCACTTTTCTCCCCTTAGCCACTCCTTGTTCTTATATTTAGGAGGTAGTTGTTTACACCCTGGTCAATTAAGTGGCACAAGAATGGTTTTTTAGTGCATAAGAGGTCACAAGCTGTTTGACCTTCGAAGGCTTTTCTCCGCATTTCAAAGGAAAACATCCAGATATGAAGTCAAGATGCTACAGGCTTTGTACTTTTGAATGTGTTACAAGCAGAGACATTAGTCAGCCTCCAAACTGACCCTCCCCTCCACAGGGCATTGACGTAAGAGCTGTGGATCAGGAACACTCCTTTACTGACAGCCACTTGTCAGCTGCCTGGAAGCTCTTCAGTCACATAGCTCAACCTACCAAGGTCCTAATCTCCTTGCAAGTCTTCCTTCCTGTATCTGTGATTTCACCATTGCACTATGAAGATAATCTGTCAGCAAATTATTAAATACCTATCTAAAAGAAAACACAGTCTATCTGAAAATTGCCTCTAGTTGTAAGCAGCCTTGACACTAGAATATCACTAGAATTTGTGATTTCTCATTTGAACCCAACACAAAATGAAAGAATCAGTAGCTAAGGGAAAGAATCCTTGGATCATTAAATCATTCCAGTACATACTGCAAGAATCACTTCATTTATTCTAACTTCTAGCTAGACAAAAACTCAATCAGCAAAATTTGTCAGAAGAAATACCTACATTTAGATCTCTGCCAGTTTAATCTTGCAGAGGCCTAACCTTCACTTCCAACCTCATTCCCCAAGTTCAAGTAGAATGAGCAAACTTATTTATTCAGATTTAATCAGAGCTGTCATTTCTCAGCATCTCACAGTTAAGCACCTTCCAACTTAAATATTCTATTACTTTCAGCCAACTTCAAAACACCCTTCAGTGATGCTGCTCCTGGTCTAACATTGCTAACAATGCCTGAGCTATTTGACATTCTCCTTTCAACCTACTTCTCTGTTACTGCTTCCACTCTTTCAATAACTTATCCGGCAATTATTTTTGTTCAAATGTGCTCATCTTCTTCCCTTGCATTAGTTTCCCTTTTCCTTCAGGGAATCTTAGTAATAGCAGCTTCTATTGGCCAGGCACCTTGTACATTCATATTCTTCCCAGTATAACTGTGATGAAAGCCCATCCCTAAGGCATTAAGTGGGTTACACTGTACCAGGCCAATGCACTGTCTGCTCTGCAGTGAATGAAAACAAAAACAAAACACTGAGGAGAGTGAACACTAATAAATAAAACCCCAAAAACCCTAAGGACTTCTTACAAGCCTTTTTGCCCGGAAGTTTTTATTCATTGTGAAACGTTTATGTAAAATTCCAATCCTAAGGAGCTGGAAGATCTGTTTCCCATGATTAATTACCACATTGACACAAAATAAAACAAAGCTTGAAATCTAAATATCTTATTTCACCCTCTGCAATTCTTTTTTCAGTTTAAGGAAACTAATGATGTCTGAGCACTCAAAAGCAAAACAAGGACCACTAGAGATTTTTGGGTTTTTAAATACACGCTGTCTTTTTAAACTTTATGGAAAAGACTTTACTAAAATTAAGACAGCAAAGACAGCTCCATACAATCTGAATGAAGACAGAAAAAAGTTACAGTACATTATAAATTTGATGTTGGTATGAAACACAGATATAGCTGTACCATCATTTGGTTAGGTTTCTCTGGAAATAAAAGTGCTAAAAAAAAAGTTTAGATTTATTTTGGGTATGTCTCCTCTCCCTCCGGTCTGCCATTACAGCTTGTTACCTTCTAAGCTACTAAAAAGTAATGGAAAAACACTTACCAAAAAAAACCCCAAAAAATCCAGTCACACACAGCCACCCTTGCTCTAAAAAAAGCAAGCACCGACAACTTCAGTGTTACAGAACACTTTAAAGGTAAAGACAAAACCCACATGCCTACTTAGTATAGCAGTAAATTATTGTGGACAAGAAGGAAAATAACACGTAGGATGGGAGACTGCATGACAGCTATCTGCAGACAAGCATTTTAATTCCTGAACGAAATTCAGCCAAGAGGTTCCCTACTTGACTGTCCCACTCAGGTAAATAAACTTAAATGTTCTCTATGTATCTAGTTATATGTAACCTTGCTACTGAGACCACTGATGGAGTCTTTTAAAATCAGTTTTCTTGCACTGTTCTGTTACCCACTCAATTGTTTTGCACAAGTTATATGTAACACAAAATTACACAGAGCGCAGCCCATTACGCACCCAGCTATAAGTGATTCCCAACCCAGGCCCATCCCTATCCCTGCCCTCCCCAGCCAACACCACACCTGAGCCCGCAGAGTCACCTGCAGCCACTGGGAACTCCCCCGGCCCTGCAGAGGGGCCGAGCCGAGTCACTGCTTCAAAAAAGAAGAACTGAAACCCACGGGTGCCCTGAGCAGGCGGCCCCTCTTCAGCGCAGAATCCGCTGGGCTGGAAAAGACCTCTGAGATATCGAGACCAACCTACGGCCTAACATCACCCTGTCAAGCAGCCCACGGCACTGAGTGCCACAGCCAGTCTCCCCCTAAACGCCTCCAGGGACGGTGACTCCACCACCTCCTTGGACAGCCCATTCCAAGCACACAGCAACGAGAAGAAGGAGATAAAAGGAGCTTTAATATTTCTTGTTTTCCCAATCTGAAATGCGTTGAGGACACAAGTACGAAGCCAAGTTTCACCCTGACAGACCAGGATATTTCTCAGTAGCGAGGAAGCGCTGCGGTGTCGGCGACCGGCCATGCGCCGGCTGGAGCCGCTTCCCAAAGGAGCCACGGCCTGCCCTGGAGTCACGAGATCCCGGATCACGCCACATTCCCCGCCGCCCGCACCGGCTCTGAGAAGCGCTCGGGGCCCTCTCCCACCGTGGGCCCGGCCGGGGCTGCCCTTCCGCTTCCCGGAGGCTGCGCCAGGGAGCACCGGGGAGCGCGCCTGGGATCTCGGACAGCGGCGGGGGAGCGAGCCGCGAACGCGACAACAAGCGAAAGGAAAATAACGCAACCTGACTCGGCTCCAGACCGCGGGAAGGGGACTGCCGCCGCTCCAGGGCGCGCTGGGGAGGCCGATCCCTGCCCGCGGGAAGGGGCTGTGGGTACTCCTGCCGCTGGTCCCAGTCCCGGGCTGCGCCACCGCCGGCGGGCGCTGCGGAAGGAGCAAACATGGCGGACAGGCAGGGGGCGGGGCCGAGACACCACGTGAGCCGAGCCCTGCGCGCCCGGCCCCGCCCACCGGCCACAGGCCACGCCCCGAGGTGCAGCGGGGGAGTTTGTTCTGCCTGGAGCCGCGGGAAAGTGAGGGAATGGGAACAATGGGGACAGCAGGCAACGGGAATGGCTGTGCCCACAGCCGGGGCAGGGCATGGAAAGGCCCATCGAGGGCTGTACCACTCATCGATCACTATCGTGAACTGTCTGAGAGCGTCCCACCGAAAAGGATAACACTTTTACTTGCTCTAAAATGCCCTGCATTATTAAGTTCTACAATACCTTTATAAAGTATTTGTGGGTCAGAGTTATTTATTGACGGCAGTAGTCTCACTGTGCTCCACACTAAGGGTTCCAGGTACATAAACTCATGATTGCAAGGCAGCTTCACTTTACAAGTAGAAACATTTAAAACTGTGCTTGTGTCAATGAAGAAATTCATGGAAATACATGGAAAGTATGCTATTTAAAAGAAGTAACCAGGCACTTCTTTTTTGTCTGTAGTAATTCAGAGTAACACCAACTTGACTGTTTAAACAAGATCACAGGGAAAAAAGCTAAAGAAGACAGTAATAAGAGTCTTTTTTGTGCTCTTACAACCTCCTCACGAGGGCAAAATATAATTAAAATGAAAAAAACCCCAAGAATTTAAAGAGGTTCCCACATCATCAAGAGGAATAGGTGATGACAGACATAAGTACACCCATTTGCTCAAGCAGTCATCATATGCTTCTGATCATAAGGCAGATGCAATCAGACTGGAATTGCCACTTTTTGGAGTTGTCTTCTTTTGGATCAGACAAACAACACGGCCTAAGGAATGGAAAACAAGATCCCAGTGTCGCCAAAAGGAGATGTCTCCTACTGACAGGAAAAGGATTATTAAAGGGCAGTCCATGCTAGGGGCAAATCTGATGATACCAGAGCCATTTTTATGTAACAAAGCTGGACTTTGAAAATTTTTAAGTACTTCTTTCCTGGAATATGCTTTCATCCAATTCTAGAATAAAATACAAGTAAGTGCTGGAGAGGTAGGAAAGTGGACTTTAAATTATGGTAATTCTAAGGTATATAAGTTCTGATCAGTTATGGCATTATTTTATTATTTAAAAAGAAGAAAAAGCTGCATTTAGAAGTGAAGGAAATAATTACTCTATTTTGCACTTAATACATTTTGGGGAGAAGCTACCATGTTTTTATTTTGAAACAGCACTGGATTTTGTTTTGAAACACATTGGATACATGTGAGGAAATTTAGACTTACACAATAGTTTGGCTTGGAAGGGACCTTTAAACGTTATCTAGTCCCATCACCCTGCCGTGAGCAGGGACATCTTCAGATACATCAGATTGCTCAGAGCCCTGCCACCATCTCTCTGGGCAATCTGTTACAGTGTTTCATCACTCTTGCTGTAAAAAAACATATTCCTAGTCTGAATATAGTCAGTCTGTCCAGTCTGGATCTAGGCTCCTTTCTCATCCTACTGGAACAAGCCCTACTAAAAAGTCTGTCCCCATCTTTCATATAAGTCCCCTTTTAGGTCCTGGAAAGCTTTAATGAGGTCTTCATGGGATGAACTACCTCAGCTGTCTCATCCTTCCCTGACAGAAGAGGTACTCCAGCCCTCTAATCATCTTGGTGGCCTCCTCTGGACCTGCTCCAACAGGTCTATGTCCTTCATGTGCTGGAGACCCCAAAGCTGGATGCAGCACTGCTGGTGGAGTCTCATGAGAACAAAGTAGAGGAGCAGAACCACCCCCCTCGACCTTGGTTCTTTCTGGGCAATGTTCGCATTGCCAGCTCATGTCCAGCTTCTCATCCACCAGCACCCCCAAGTCCTCCTCAGAGCTCTCTCAGTCCATTTAACTCCCAGCCTGTATTGACACCAGGGGTTGCCCTGACCCAGATGCAACACCTTGCACTTGCCCTCATTGATCTTCATGAGGCTGACATGGACCCACTTCTTCAGCTTGTCCAGGTACCTCAATTTTTTCAAGTTCTAATTAGAAACAAAATTCTTGAACTCCTCAGATAAGATGTATTTTTATTTCTTTTGCATGGGAACATATAAGGAAATAGAGAAGAACCATGGCTACTATGCTTATGATTTTGTAGGCATAATGGAACATCATAGGGTTACTCTTATGGTTAGTACACACTTGAGTGCTTGAGGATCAGGAACTGAAGGCCCTTTTCCCTGTGTCCACTGTGTTACATACTATGTATGGAACAAACCCAATAGCTGCTATAGAAAAAACAAAAATTGTAGACCACATAATGCCACTGATAGGCCTGCTCACATGAAGTACACCTGCCAGTCCTGAGGTCAGACAAAAGACCCACCTTGTGCTCCAACCTCAATTCGACAGCACCTCCCAGACTTGCCCAGTTCTCACTGGAGTTTTGGCAGATTATTGTCACCAGACCTGCCTTGCTCTTGTTTGGATGCTGCCAGACAGTGACCCCTTTAACTGAAGCCACTGTCCCTGCATGCCTCGCCACCCACCATCCACCCCTGGCTCGCCTTCCCCTGCGCAGCAACCCACCCTTGCTGCTCCCTCATGTGCACCTTAAGGATTTTATTCACAGAGGTGAATTCATGAAGTGGTGCTGTTATGTCACATCAGAGTGAACAGTACAAAAAACCTCCAATGGCAAATAAAGGGCAACTTTTTTGTGTGAGTAGGGGGAAGTTCTGGATCAGCAAAGCTCTCTTATAATAAGAGATTGTGAATAATACTTTTTACCATCTGTAGTTGGCAAGGAGACTATGTCCCATCCTGGCAAGTGATGACATGGCCTCAGTAAAACATGACTTTGTCACCTCTTGGCTGAATTACAGCAGTACAAAATAAGGGGATATGAAGTCATCTGCCTTTATGGCTCTGTTAATACCAGAATGCAGCAAGCCAGCTCCCAAGCAGTCCAAGAAATTATCAAAGTGCTCTTGTTTCTTTCCTTATCTTCCAGCTAGTCAGTGAATTGAGCCATTACACCCTGAAGATTCCCTGAAGGACTGTAATTCAACATATTTGCTCCTTAACCATAGCCTGTTACCAGGTAACTTTACTTCTTGGCACAAAGAAAGAGCTGGTTTTTTGTTTAAAGAGTTGCAGTTCTTTGCTTTAGTAGCAAATGTACACAGCACAGCAGACGGAAAGGAACACACTTTAGATGAAAAACAATCAGTACAAATTTCCTTTTGGTTCTGAAAGGAAGAAGGTGCTATAAACAACAAATGGCAGCTGAGTATCTCCCTAAGAAGTGCACAGTAAGAAGGTTATGAAGAAGATAGAAAAGGCACTCGACAGAACAGAAGGAAGTGGATCTGGCAGTGGATGTCTAGGAACCAGAAGGAGTTTTGTTACTCGTGTTAAGGGAGCGATATTGACTGAAATTAATAGAGCACTTCAGATATAGAATAGTATCTTTGTTTTTACACTGAATGTTGTGTGAAATTCATTGTTAATTTAGCTCTCGTCTTCTTAAGATATGTATCACAAGTTCTGCAGCTACAGGCTTGCTTGGTCTTTGAGTGCAATTTATGTTTAAGACCTTATTGCTGCTGTTAAATCACAAGATTCAAGAAGCTGAGTTTACTGCATCTCTGGAAAACCCCGTGAAGACAAATACAGACTTTAGCCTTGTTCAGTGTACATTTGTCCTATATGTGGATCACCTCTAATGTCACGCTCCTTTTAGGAACAGCAGCATGGATATGCTAAACATCATACCCAAATTAACTGCCTCTGCTTAAAAAAGAGACCTTCTTCTCACCTGGAATGAACTGGAAAAAAAGAGACTTCAATAAAATTAAAAAATCTCACTTTTCAAAGCTTTTCTTTTGTTTCCACATTCCCTGTACTCCAGTGATCTACACCGTCCTGCTGCTGAACACACTATGTAGTTGCAAGTTGGCTTTTCAAAGACATTTTGAGACCAAGCATATAATCTTAGCCTGCACAGTTACACAATCTGGGTAGGGACATTATAACCTATTGACAAACTGTGACCTGGAGCAGTACTTTGCTTAGTGAAACTATGACCACACCTATTTAATTAAGAGCAATGATTTACTTGAATGACCATCTCTCATACTTGGCACTTCATGGCTGTACACTATTCTCATATATAGCAGCATGTGCTGCCACACATGACATCTGCTTTCTACTAAATAGTCCAAGTAATGAGCATCAGCTACAAATACAGATAAAAACTGGCCAGATTGGTAAAGAACTGCACTGGGTGAAAAAGACCAAAAGCATAAAATGGCCAAGAAGGTATTACAGTAATTGATGATTTTGTATATGGTTTCACTGTTAAATGTGAAATTGTGGGCTGTATGTTTACATTAAAATTTGAAATTGTGGCAGCATCTTTTTCAATATGAACCAACCATAAAGTGAAGCTGAACCTAGATGAGCTTTTTCACCAGCCCTGGAACAACAAAGCCTTGTTTCCTAGAGATTTGTGCTATCAGCATACTTAATGCAGCCCAGTTCACTCTCCCTGCCTCCTCATATCTTCTGGCTTTTTTCTGCCAGTATTTCCAGATCTCATCCTTGTCCCAGACTACCGTGTGGGCAAGCAGCAGCATATTTTGTGCCTGGTTTTTAGGTAATACTAAAAACTATGTGTGTCTTGAACCAGCAGCTAGCAGCTTAGACTAGGTAACTCCTGAAAAAAACATTAAGGGCTACATCTCTTTCAATAGAATAGAAATTCTTTTCATGATTACTGGGTTTCACATTTACCAAATATATTCTCATCTTTTAATGTATAGTTTTAACTGGATTTGCTACAGAGCCAGCTCTTGAGTTCTTCAATTGTCATTGAGAAGGAAAGCAATGGAGGAATGCCTGCTCACAATCTATTATCAGGGAAAACTACTTTAAAATACTCAGTTTACAACTGCAAGGGTACAAAGACTTGCCCTGAGTTCTAACTGTTGTTTTCTGCTTGAAAGAGAAGTTAAGGGATTGTTTTGAAAGTGGCATGATTATAATCCATTTGATTACTATTTGTAGTTACTAATTTTATGGTTTCTATACCACAAGCTGCAACTGCACTTGTTAGTAACTGGATTTTATGATTTCTATGTCTTAGAAGATATTAAAGGCTAGAACCAAACGACCCTTTTGGTGCTGCTGGCTCAGGCCACTCAGATTGCAGTGGGGCAGGCTTGCTTAGCTGCTATTTACATTTTCTTAGCTGCTCAGTAAATATGGATCTGTAGACATAGTTCAGCACTACACATTTAGTGATGGGCACTTCAAAAGAAAATGATGTTGCATATTATATCACAAATGTAGTCAGCGTTACAAATTTTACCCTTGAAATATATTCTGTCAGAAACACCCTCCATGCCTTGTAACATTTCCCTTTGCCAAGATAAAAGCTGGATGAGCTCTACATTACTGGAATGGCTTCAAAACCAACTGCAGGCAGAAATTATTTATAAATTGTTCACAGCTAAAATAAAGTCTTCTGCTACATGGTGTTCTGACACAGCACAGTGCTGGCATAAAGCTCTCCTCAACAGGACCATGACCTTCAAAATGACTGTAGACAATCCTGTGCTTATTGTGAACCACTGACACAGGAGAGTTTGCTTTCCTATAGTTTTATTGAAAGCTAACAATAATACTTTACACAAAAATACTCCCACTTAAACAAGCAGGACTACTTGTAAACATCAATTCCAGCACACAAGGGCTGGGAAGGAAGGCCACATAGTAACTGCTTGGTTACGCAGTTGAACACTAGGCGTCTGGCCTAAAGCTTTAATGTGTTTTACATCAGTGCAATTCCCCTAAACCACACATTTTCACACGATAAAAATCTACCTAATGCCACTGAAAGTTAACTGTTAACACTTCACTGAAATGAAAGAATTTTCTTTTTTTTTTCTTTTCCAGTGTAATAGTTTAAGTGTCTCTTTGCAACATCAGGTTACACATCATTTTCCCCATATACAGATAAAGGCCTGTCTTTCAGTCCTGCCTGGCTTTTAGATCACCAACAGCTATTTTCTCATCTCCTGCCCCCAAATCCTTTCTCTGAGAGGTCATGCAGCTCAGCCCAGAGGATCTGATCAGCCTCATCTGTGTCACAGCCAGATGGGTGCAGAACTGTCCTCAATTCCTCCAGCAAATACTCAGGGAGTTTCTCTGCTCTGCTGATACATTTTAATCTTGAACTGCAAAATGCCTGTTGGACATTTCTGAAAGATAGAGGTCTCCTACTTTACTAAGAATTTTTAAAAATATTTTTTTAAAATAAATACTTACAGTAAACAGTGAGAATCTTGTTGACTCTGGAACAAAAATATTTATAAAAACATCTGCTATTAGATTTCCTTCTATTCATTATTTGTGGATAACCTTTTATATAGATAAAACATTAATTTTCTCAGTTCAGGACAGATGGCCCAGTTCCAGAGAGGATATCCACTCAGAAAGTTATTAATTCCTATTACTTTTATTTATTAAATAAAAATAAATCCAATAATACATTTACATAATTTTCTGAAATAATCCATTGTCTGATCCTGCATTATTTTCTTTGCAGTAGCAGGACCCATCATTGTACATTGTAAACCTGGCCTGCATACTGATAGACTGTCACAAGTCCTGTTTTCCTTCCAATAGCTAAAAAAAAAGAAAACTTAAAGCAGAATTTCACTCTTGCTTTCATTTGCTAGCTGCTTTCTCCCCCTTCAACAGTCTGGTTTTTGTTTCTTTTTTCCCTGTTAGAAATCACTTCTCAAATCAACTTAATAATCTAACACTTACTTGCAAAAAGTGATCCAATTAAGAACTGAATCCATGCTGAACATTCAGCAGTGCACACAAGTACATGGACTGCAGCTTTGGAAACAGTTTGTTTACTGCAAATGAAACTTATGTTCTGTGAAAGAACTCCTCCTGAAGGTAAAAAAAAAAAAATTAATGAAAAAGCTGCAGCAGTTGGAATATTACTAGCAAATATTCCACTCAGATACAGCGTAACCATTTTTTTCCTTTACCCTTTTATTTCTTTACATATTTACATTACTTAAAAAAACCATAAGATTCATTCAAGTCCTCTTTAAAAATACATTAGCAGTTTTTAAAAACTGATTTTGGGGTTTTTAGTGGCAGCATCCACATAATAGCAATACAGAACTTAAAATTACAGCGTTTCAACAGAGGTACATTCTCATATCCATGTTTCCAAATCACTGATTAAAGTGGGATAACATTACAAACAATTCCATCTGCTGTGATACCACTGTTCTCCACATTCATTACAAATAACATAAGTCAACATTTGTTCATCTGGATTTGTGTTTCGCACCCATGATGGAAGAAAGAGAGTTCCTCTGGCAATCATAGTGACAGTGCAATCAAATTTTTCACAGCGCCTGCACTTTATTTTGTTTGTCTGTGTGCCATTAATAACCTGCGGAAGCTGATGTTCCTGAACAGATGATTTTGTGTACAGAGCCCTGAGCTGTTTCAGTTCTTCGCTGGCCATTTCCATCACTGTCATCTCAGCAAAAGCCTTTGGGCTCAAAGTCCCTGAAAAAAGGTCATGTTTTAAGTGGCAACTTTTAGGGTTCCTCAGGTTAGAGATTTTACTTCTGATGCAATTTTTATACTTTTTATCATTTTTAGCATGAAGAGCAAAAATATGTTCTTCAATTTCTTTAGCTAACTCTAGCCATTTAACAGTTTCTTCTTCATCTTTGGCAGAACCAATCAAAGCTTTATAAAGAAGATCCACACATTTACACCTCAGAGCTCTCATTGGATCCTGCTGCAGGCTCGTTTCACTATCAACAGATTTAGAATCTTCATGAACAGTGTGTTGTTCCTCAAAAGAAGAATGCTGATTCATACTGCCTTCTGCATTATTACGTACCACATTTTTAACAGTTTGTGAAGGGAACAGAATTTTGGAACCAGAACCATCTAATGCCTCCTGCTGACATGGTCCTTCAGACAGCAACTGCTCTCTAGGAACAACACTGTGATGCTCAGTTTCCTCTTTCACATATACAGAAATGGACTTTTTAACTTGCATTGACTGAACATAATTATTCTTGTAAAGTGCTTTCCACCTTAATAACAACTGCTTTGCTTTCTTTTTCAACATTCCTGAAGGGCAGCTCTTGAGTACTCTATATACAGCCTTGGTAACTTCTGTCCCCTCAAGATATTCTACAGTCATATCAACATCTTCAAGTTCTTTAAGATGATCCTCAATATCTTGCAAATTGTTCTCAGACAGCAGTTTTTCAATACAATGGGTTCTGTGTACAATATTTTTCTGATCAGACATTTTTAGACCTGAAAACAAACAAACAAATCATTATATTTACTGCAATTACAACATTAATTCATCTCTTGTATATTCACACAAGGTTTCATCTTCATTTTACATTATTTTACACTATTTTATTTATATATATCACTGGTTTTGCCACCATTTTCTTGAAACCGTGTTCAGAAGCCCAAAACACCATTCTGGTTCCCATATGACCCTCAACTTTTCACTTGCTATGCAAGAGATCATGCTACACCCCTTTCAAAAGTTTCTCCTTGTAACTACCAGAGAAGCAAGTCAGAGCAGTGACCTTTATCTGAGGTCCCACCACTGCCCTTTCCCTTGCTGCTCTGGCATCGTATTACAGATGGATTATCAAGATGAGGCAGCTCAGAAACAGTGACACCTGCAAAACAGTTTCAAAACAGTGACATCTACAAATTTTGAAAGTTCTTACAGGTTAAAGACAGATCCCTCTATATTTTCTTGCAGCTGTAGCACTATTAAAGCATGCTGCCATATACTGTGATGCATAAAGGAAAATCAAAAGGGATCTTCAGAATGCAGAATCTCATGGTTTCAACAGTATTTCCTTTTGATTCCTTTTCATCAAGCCCGTTGATTAAAAAAATGCTCAGTGCATTGTTATTGCAAATTTACATGCAATAAAATGTTTATACTACTAACATTCTTCTACTTTCTGAAAAGGAGAATTAAATGTAGAATGCAGAAATGAATGGTGTGTTTTAAGTGTTGTGTTCCTCTTTTCTGCAGTTAGTCTTCTAAGTTTATGCACAAAGTAAATTTTTGTCTGAAACTGCACACATTCTGATTCTACTCCAGAAAAACTCATCTGCCTGATAGAGACAAGGCTAGCTCCACACATCCATATGGGAAGGAACTCAAAAGCAGGTTTCTTCCAGCACCACTGTCCCCATGATAAAAACTCCTGAGAATGGGGGTAAAGAAGGGACAAGAGATATGGCTGGGTAATATGCACACTCTGTTGTTTCTATGACCACCACCAGTTAACTTGTCTTTTGCATGACAGAAGCAAGTTCAAACTTCAGGTTTCACCTCAGTGCTCCACAAAAGGAAAGGACAGAGAGCATAAGACTTCACTGTTTTCTGTGAAAATAGATGAACCCACCCCACAGTGAATGCTCTCAGAATTCCCTTAAAATATACTTAAACATTCTTGTCTTACATTTTGAAGTCCTGCAAAATCTCAATAATGATGATTACAGAAACTGATTAATTACTCAAGAAGTTTCAAAATCAGAGCAACAGGATGCCGTTTTCACACACTTAAGTAGAACGCTATGCATTATCATACTACAGAGCACATGGCAGTGCATCCATTCCTCTGTTCTGCTACAGGAACACACAGAGGCTGTGAACAGGAAGAAATGCTTTCTCATGTAGGAGAGCCCTCACAAAACAAGAACAGTTCCTTGTCTCCAGAACACCAAAGAGCTGACGTTAGAAAATTATTATCTGCTGATATTCTGTTTTTCATCCAATCCAGGGCAGAGTTGGTGACAGTTGTATGCCAAGCCAGTAGGATTGCCCCATGCCTTAGACTCAGTTCTGCTTCTTCCAGCATACTCCAGATTTTCTTCAGATCTTGTATCTGTCTGTGTACGTGTTGTATTATGCTCACACACACTATAAAATAGACTTATCTAAATGCCAGATGACTTCATGAACTCTCAATATTTAGCACACAGGACTAAGGACACACAAATTACCACACACAAAGTACTCTGCTGATAATTTGCCAGTGCATGTACTTCAACCCTGTGGCAAAAGTGAGGTATTTCGATCTTTCTTTGAGGGCTATGCTTCATAGAAAACTTCCTCTCTAATACTGCAGGGTGAAGATCTGTACGTAAGAAATCTGTATGCAAGATTCATATGCAGAAAGTCTGTGGATATCACCTGCTTCATGGTAGTGGTCCTTGCTCATCATTATCTACCCAACCCTGCACAGCCCCACAGCATGGCAAGGCTCTACTTTAGCACTCTTACACTAAGACAATAAATTTAACTATTAGAAGTTTTAAATTTTAGTAGTTGTGCACTGACTTTTTCAAGTTCATGCAACATTAAATTCAAGTTCATAAATATTTTGGCAGCAGTTAAATAAACAAACGAAAAACACAATATGGACATAAAATTATAAACAATTATTTAAAAATAATTTTGGAAATTAAACTATCTAATAGACTACTGACATTTAAGTCCAAACAATCACTTCTAAGGGAATGCTTTTCTCAACATGTACAAATTATAGCAAAGAAGTAGGACTGAGTGACTCCCTTCAAATGCAATAAGCAAAGTTAGGTAAAAACTAACAGAAAAAGTAATTAAATATTTTAATGGAGAAGGATATTCACTGGTAATTGGGAGAAGCATAAGAAAGAGACAGGAGAAAAAACCACTAAATAAAGGTAATAATCAGCGACATCAGAGAGGTTTCTGCAGGGAAAATATTCATGGAATGGTCCTGGCTTTGTTGTGCATACCTAGCTTGCAAAAGGTTTTAAAATCTTTCAAGATGAAAAGCAATATATTCTTCTAAAATATTACACTAACTACTGAAATATTACATTAACTACTCAAGCATAAATTTCATCTCCGTTTCCAAATTAAAAGGAAGTGTGGCGAAAACAATAAAAAGTTGTTCGTACATTTGTTGCCCTATAAATCAAGCAAGGACCAGATTTATCACAAAGGTTGACACAGACCATTGTTTTACACAAACAGAAATTAAACATAGATTCCTGAATTTATAAGGAACATATAAAGTAATCCAACAGTCCATTTTACTACCACATGTTTCCTTCAAAGGACGAAGCAAAGCTCATTAATACTGGGGAACCTGCACAGCATTTCATATTAAGTCTGGATATCAAGCACCGTTTCTTCTTTTCTAATCATGATTATGTCAGACAACTGTAGAAAACATGGTTTTTGCATCCTTATAAGGGAGAAACTTGAAATTATTGATGCAGAGGTAATACTGCAGTGTATTTTCTAGTCAAAGGTCACTGGGCACCCAAGCACAGAAAGCCTGAATTCTTCCCTGCTCAGACACCTGTTCTTTGGACTCTGATGTTTCTGTTATAAATCAAATAGAACAGCAAGTTGGGAGAAGCCCCAAAACCTTTTGAAGAGAATGCAAGTGTTTCACAGAAATCAAGCTGCAATTCCAAATGGAAAATTATTATACCACTTGAGGGAGCTGTGGCATAGCAAACCCATGGAATCTTTTGAAATATGCATAAAAAACTCCAGCCTGTGAAGAAAAAAAGATAAAAATGACCTTTAGAAGACTTCACATTTTTACGGTACATATTTGCCTAGTTTTGACAAATAAACCATGCAAAATCCATAGATGCTGGGATATAGACAGGAGGGAAGGAGTGCATCCCTTATCCAGTTATTGTCTGTACACTGCCCTTTCATTTTTTTTTTTTTTAATTTGGAATTTGACTGCTTTTCTACCTGATTTAATGCAATTTGACAAATGCTGCTGAGCAAATATTTATAAAATTAACTGAATCAAACTCAGTCAGCACTGTTCTGCTGTGTTCCTAATTCCAAGAGACAAGAAATCCGAGAAAGACTATTTTTTTTTTTAAGTTATGAAATGAATCATGCATCTTTGTTAAGGCAGAGCTGTAAGAAAGAACAAATTACAGTGTCACAATTTTGTGCAGTAGAAAACAAACATCCTCATCCCTCCCACGACTTCACAAGGCATTTCAGTTTAGCAATGACAGAATCACAGAATGGTTTGGGCTGGAAGGGACCTTAAAAGAACACCCAGTTGCAAGTCCCCTGCAATGGGCAGGGATGCCGTTTACTAGATCAGGTTGCTCAGAGCCCCATCCAACCCAGCCTTGGCCTAACTCCCATGGACGGGGTATCCACAGCTTCTCTGGGTAACCTGTTCTAGTGTCTCACCATACTCTAAATATTTCTTCCTAACATGCAATTAAATCAGCCCTCCTTCAATCTAACACCACCTACATTTGGTTTGTCTCTATCTGCCCATAGAAAAAGTTCCTTTCCCTCCTTTTTGTAAGCACCTTTAAGATACTGGAAGGTCACAATGAGGCCTCCCCACAGCCTCCTCCAGGCTGACCAACTCCAGCTTTCTCAGCCTGTCTTCATAGGAGAGGTGCTCCAGTTCTCTTGACCATCTTCGTGACCCTCCTTTGGACCCACTCTAACAGCTCCTTGTCTTTCTGGTGCTGAGTATCCCAGAGGTTGATGCAGGATACCCAGTGGCATCTCAAGAGGAAAAGCAGAAGGACAGAATCCCCTCCCTTGTCCTGCTGGCTACGCTGCTTTTGATGCAGCCCAGGGTGCCACTGGCCTTTTGGGCTGCAAGTGCACACTGTTGGCTCATTTCATCCACAAGAACCCCCAAGTCTTTCTCTTCAGGGCAGCTCTCAATGACTTCTCCCAGTCTGTGCTCACGGCTGGGATTGCCCTGACTCAGGCGCAGCATCTTGCACTTGGACTTGTTGAACCTCATGAGGTGCTCATGGGCCCATTTCTCAAGTTTGTCCAGGGCTCCCTGGATGGCATCCCATCCTTCTGTTGTGTCATCTGCAAACTTGCTGAGGTGCACCGATTCCACTGCCCACGTCACTCATGAAGATATTAAAGGCTGCCAGTCCCATGACAGTCCTGAGGGACACCATTTGTCATCAGCCTCCACCTGGACATAGAGCCACTCACCACAACTCTCTGGCTGCATCCATCCAGCAAACTCCTTATCCACTGAATATGAATGAGTCCATCCACCACGTCTCTTCAATTTGGATACAAGGATGTCATGTCATATCACAGGCCTTACAGAAGTCTAGACAGATTACACTGCTTGGTCTTCCGTTATCAACCCTTGCTGTCACTCCATCATAGAAGGCCACCAGATTGGTCAGGCATGACTTGCCATTAGTAAAGCCATGCTGGCTACCTTGAATTACCTTCCTGTCTTTTATGTACCTTAGCACATCTTCTAGGAGGCTCCTCCTAGGCAGAGGTGAGGCTTACCAGTCTTAGTTCCCTGGATCTTTCATTCTCCCCTTTTTAAAAATGGAAGTGGTATTTCCCTTTTTCCAGTCACCAGAGACTTAACCTGAACCCCATGACTTTCCAAATATGCATGAGAACATCTGTTTGAATTCCAAGTGTACACTGAAGGTTACAAGGCTCATATTTACCATGAGACTCTGTAACGCTGTGCTGATGAAGCACTTTCTTGCCAAATCATTACGAGCTCTCACTCTGACTGCACGGTATAATGAGTCACTTGTGTGTACAAGAATAAATGATGACAATCAATAAAAACCTTGTAAGCCAGTTTGCTTCCAAAAAAAAAAAAAAAAAAAAGAAAAAAACCAAAAAAAACCCACGCTACCTCAGGTTTAAATATAGCCATCCTGTAATAATGCCAAGTTGAATCAGAACATTTTTAAACAGTAAAATGATTAAGTAAGAGNCTTTTACATGTGTCTAACTACCTCCACTGGGAAAAAAAAAAACAAAAAAAAAAACAAAAAAAACCCCAACCTGAGGCACTTGCTGCTAAGTGCAAATTCAGCCCCTGGGAAAAACACTGCCCTCTCCAAAAGCATTGGGGTAACTGCTTTTGCACTTTGTCTTTGCTTATCTCCTGCAAAGCCATAGCCTATTTTGTCTTAATCCTGAAAAAACAAGACAAACTCAGAACACATCCAAGCAAGTGTGAATGAATGTCTTAGAAGGGTGAACACCAGTCCTCTTCTACCTCATCCCAACCTCATATGTAGGTGAGCTTTTCTCCCAAGAAGTTCTAAGTAGTGGGAAAAAAATCCAGACCGCAGCCCAGCCAAGGATCAGAAGTCAAGCACTCCGAACAGTGTGTGCTGGTTTCAGCTGGGGTAGAGTTAATTTCCTTCACAGTGGCTGGTATGGGCCTGTGTTCTGGACTTGCGCTGAACACAGGGTTGATAATATAGACACGCCTTTGTTATTGCTGAGCAGGGCTTACACAGAGCCAAGGCCTCTTCTGCTTTTCCTACTGCCACACTGGAGAGGAAGCTGGGGGTGCCTGGGAGACTGGGAGGAGACACAGCCAGGACAGGTGACCCCAACTGACCAAAGGGATATTCCAGACCATCTGACACCATGCTCAGTATATAAAGTGGGAAGAAGGAAGGAGGGGACATTTGGAGTGATGGAGTTTGTCTTCCCAAGTCACTGTTACACGTGATGGGGCCCTGCTCTCCTGGAGATGGCTGAACAGCTGCCTGCCCATGGGAAGCGCTGAATGAATTCCTGGCTTTGATTTGCTTGTGTGTGTGGCTTTTGCTTTTCCTATTAAACTGTATTTATCTCAACTCATGAGTTTTCTAGTTTTCATCCTTTTGATTCTCTCCCCAATCCTGCTGGTGGGGCCATGAGTGAGTGGCTCCATGGGGCTTGGCTGCTGGCTGGGGTTAAACCATGACACATTGGAATAAATATTCTGTAAAAGTTGTGTTAAAAAATGTTAAGGCTATAGCAGAGATGGTGCACAGCATAATCCTGGAAACACTAGCTTACTTTGGGCAACCTAAATTACATATAAACAATAAGAATTATCCAATGCTATTTTAAACTCAGGAGTCTAAGCAGAAATCAGAGAATTCTCAGTCAGCCTCCAACTCACCCTATCTACATTGGGAGAGCAGATATCAATGATCTCACAAAGAAACCATTTACTGGAGCTTTTATTTCATCTTTACAATCAGAGCTCTTCCTGCCTCTCCACAGGACTGCCTCCCACACCTAAGAAATTCAGAGACAGAAATTCATATTGAAAGAATAGCCACATGAATAAAGAGCTAAGTTAATACAATGAAAACGGAGGCAATAAAACAGTATAATTTCCACCTGTCCATGACCACTGACACCTCACTGACCAAGGGAGTCACCTCTCACTCACAGATCCAGAAGCAGCGGAGAACGCAGTACTACCAAGGAGAACTAGCTCTGTTCTGCATCTTTCACATCAGTGACTGCTTGAACTACAGCACTCCTAACTAATCTGGAGCTATACTCTCTCAACCCTGTGTTTCTACCAGTGAAATCATTCTCCCACAGCTTTCTTCCCAAAATAGGGAGTTTGAAGGGGAGATAAGGCAGTGCATTACATTTATGTGAAGATGCATATGAGGCGACAAGGCCAATTTTTAATCAACATTTGGACTTGGTTCTCCTAGACCTCCCATTTTTAATTGAAACAGAATTCTTACTTTCTTTAAAAAAACCCAAAAAAAGTTAAACCAATCAATATAGTACATAATGAAATTCTCAAGCCTCAGGGATCAACTCCAATGCAGAGTTGTCAGCAGATTTTTCTAATAAGATCAAACATGCATGGATTTAATGAGATAGGAAAAGCTATTGTCCTTACCAGACTGCTTAGCCACTGGCTTCCTTTGACATCAGTATGTAAGCCAGAGCTCATGAAGAAGTTCAAGATAATAAGCTACACCAGACAAATTAAACTCTGACTTGTTTCATGGCAAAAATTAAATGAGAAAATTCTTTAGATTGAACAGCTACAGCTGTTTTGAGTTCTAGGATGCTCAGCTGATGTTAGATAGGATACACATCCCAGCAGAGATGTTACCTTGCTAATGGCTCCATTTAATAACTTAATTTACAGTTAAACTGATTCACACTGAAAGATATTTTAGCTTTTCCTATATCCTGTCTTCCTTAGTCGTGTGAATTTTTCTACTGATTTAAGTAGTTTACTACTTAAAACACTAAAAATGTTACAAGTAATGCATTATTGCACTGATACGAAATTTTTATTTCTATTATTTTATTAACAAGGTCAACAATATCCATTTTAAGAAGTTAAAAAAAACCTTCAAAATTTACTTTTAACAAGTTACAGATTACATGTCAAGTGGAGGTATTAGCTAATCTTTTCCACAACAGGACAGCTATACAGACTCACAATAAATCTTAATACATTATGATTCAATGGGGCAGTAATAAAATGTGTATATAGTTCCGAGATTTGTCACTAAGAGTTCAATGGTAATTATGTATAAATAATGTGGGCATGTATTTGCTTTAAAATTTGTATTATTTCACATAAAAAAACACTTGTGTGGTTTCCCTAATCTACAACTACGTTATTTTTCAGTATTAACTAATTTTATTCTAAAATCTGTTTCCTAGTTTGGGCACAAGCTCACAGAAATATTCCAAGGGGCTCTTTGGTTTTTGAAATTTTCATGACAAAGCCCTGTCAAAGCTGGCAGAGAAATCCCTTTTCTCTCAGCCTTTTTCCACTGCTTGTCAGTATGAGGTACTAGCTGGAGCTGCAGGCAGGTCAAAAGCCAGGTTTTTGAGACACAGGGCACATTTTCTAAACATGAACTCCCATTTTGGCTTCAAGTGACAAATACACAGAAAAAGAAGTGCATTGAAAGAAACTTAAGCAGATGACTCAGACATGACTTAATACTACCTAGCTACAGTAAAGACACAGATGGTGATACACATATTTTGTACTAATTAAGCTGATCTGCTACAGTGAAGTTTATCATGGGATTCAGGCTTTTTGTGGAACTGCACACAATTTTGCACAAATAATACAAAATTTTTGTGATTAATATATGTAACAGAGTAAGCAAGATAAAGAGTACAGCTTATCATCTGCACAAAAATCCAAGCTTGTTAGAAATACATCTGACATTTTCCAACATGTCTCTATCATAAAGAGCAAAACTTAAGCTGAATCAAGCAGAAAATGCTATTATCACTCCTGTAACATCATCTGCCTCAGTATTGAGCCAAAGCTTCACAGTGTGAAAAAGAATCTTTTTGCACGTTGCAAAATTACGGTTTCATTTCTTAACATTCATGTTTTTCCAACAGTAACAGACTTTAGAGCAAAAAAGAATTATTGTTAAATCTGACAGACAACATGAACAATGTTTCACTGTTTTCCCATAGCAAGAGGATGCTATAAAAATTCTTCCTCACCTAAGAAACATTCCTAGTAATAGAAATGTGATCTAAGCAGATCTGTGTCATTGTTTATTAAATTACTACTTTTATTCAATACAGTTTAGTCTCCTAAACTGTTCATCTGGATGGATGCAAATGTTCGTATTTCCAACCACTTCAGACAGCAAACCAGCCAAACAATTTCAGGAAGGCTGTGACATCTCCAAGAAGCAGTCAGTTTCTTCAACATACTTTAACTGTATTACCTTATACACATAACAGTTTCAGTTTATGAAATGTTTGGGTGCTCTCTCAACACCACTTGGGGTTGTATCACTCAGCTGCTCTGCTCCCTCTACTCAATGTGCACAAGAAGCATTGTCCTCCAAACACTGGGAAATCATAATTCAAAATTCCCAATACACTGAGATTGGCTGATACACTATAACACTCTTAGAACTACAAAACATGGGAACTGTTCTGAATTTCTTTTAAAGCTGTCAGCCTCTAGTCTTCTCATCTTTCTACCACAGACAAAACGATTAGGAGTTTATACTTTTTTGAAAAAGACAGTTTATGCTATTGTGCACAACACGGCTTCAAGGGCCTGTGCTTAAAAAAAAAAAAATAAAATAAATCAGAGTTTTACATGTTCTATTACAACTACAAAAGACTGCCAATTCCTTCCCTGTTTACCCATAAAGATGATACCTTTCATGTTCATTCCTGGCATTACAGCTTTCCTCCACTATTTTGTAATTTCATCTTAAATTTACTGTTCATTTACCTAAACAGAATTAATTAGGGCTTTTAAAACCTACTGAAAAGAGTATGTTGTGAGGTGCAGGTTTAATGTTGGGTTTTAAGTGAGAGATCTCATCAGACCTTCTTGTGAGTCCACCTATTTTTCAGTCTCTAAAAATAGTGTTTATATCCTCTCGCAGATGTACTGATTCGAGACCTGAACAACCTCAGTCTAAAGGAAGCTCTCCTAAAGTGGATCGCACTTCCATCCTTCTTCTGTGAGCTTCCGCACTGGCACAAAAATCCAACAAACCAGACTGTCTTGAAGACAGAAGCCTAAATCAGTAAGTAAAAATGTACTTAAGACATATCCATCCAAAGTAGATTTGTTTACTTAATATTTTAGAAAAACAATATTAACCAGTTTGGAGAGAAATAAGCAATTCTTTCTCTTGAACACACCTCCTCGACAAAATAGCTTTAAAGATTATTCTTATTCATATAGAGCTAGCAAGGACTTCAATTCCAGCACACTACAAGCAAAGGTAAGTGTTCAGTTTGCAGCGTCTTTTTATGGAAAACTATGCTGACAAATTCATACAAAAATGGAACACATAAGTAATAAAAACATGCTTTAGGAACTTCAGTTAGCTTTTCATCATTTGTCAGATGAACACTGTCTTTTCATTGCTTTAACATTCATTTTTTTAGTTAAGTTTTGGCGCTATGTTATTTCTATTTGTCATTCCATTGCCAAGGCCATACTTAGATTAGGTATCACTTTATTATTGTTTTACAGATTTTCCACTGAAAAATTGTAAAACTTTTTTCCTTTAAAAATAAATCCTTTGTATGCAGGAGAGTACATCCTGAAAAGGCTATCCACCCTGAATGAATAGAGTATGATACAAGCAAATGGTATTTATAAAATATTATTAGTGTCTGCTTAAATTCCTTAGGCTAAAAACATGAATATTTAGAAGTACATAATTTCTTAATAATTGAAAGTCTTGATGAAAAACACATCATGTACTGGTTCAAGTAAGAGGTGAAATACACTTAGAATGAAATGGATTTTTATATATGTAACTATTAAAATAATACTATATTTAAAAGTGCAAACTCTAATTCCTTTCTATATTTATGCCAGCATATGTCTTATTTCAAGACACCAATGCTGCATGGAGACCAATATAACAAATACATAAAGAATTCCTGTAACAGTACCATCACAGGTATCCACCCTGGAGTTTCAAAGGTCAGCCTCTTCTGCGAGTGGAATTACAGCCACTTTTGATATAAATCAGAAGGGCAGTTAAAGCAGCTGGCAGCAGCAGCCCAGCTGTGTTTATTTGGAAGCAGCCGACATTCGCTTGGCGTTGAAGCCAGCCACAGGTGACAGCTTGTCTGGCCGAGGTTTGGGATCAGACTCACAACACCAGCGGCTGAGTATCACCACTGGAACCTCCACCTCGGTCACCAGCCCACGAAACTTGGGGGAGATCGGCCTGCAAAACTGCCTGCAGTCGCTCCCAGAAATGGGTGGGCCAGTGCACTCCGTAACTGACCCAGAATGCCATAGGCAGGCTGGCTCTGTGGGTTTTTCTCCAAATCCTTCATTAAAACTCCACTGAATCGATTAGGTTAGAAAAGACCTCTGGGATCATCAAGTCCCACCTGTGACCGAACACCGCCGTCTACTAGACCATGGCACTGAATGCCACGTCCAGTCTTTCCTTACACATCCCCAGAGACCGTGACTCCACCACCTCCCTGGACAATCCATTCCAGCATCTAATCACCCTGTCTGTGACGAAATTCTTCCTAATGTCCAACCTAAACCTCCCCGGTTCCTCAATACCCCTTCCTGCTACACATCCCCGGGCCCGTCTAGCTTAATTTGGATCCTCTGCTGTCCCGCTTAGGGGCGAAATGCCAGCCCGTCTCAGACCCCTGGCACAGCGTGAGTAGGAGGAGAAGCAGGCACGGCCTTCCTTACCAACCTCCCGCTTCTCAGGGCGCTGTTCCCGCTGTTCCCCGTTCCCCTGGGCCCCTCGGCCAGCGGGGGCTTGCACCGCGCTGAAGGGCAAACCGGGGAAGGGGAGCAGCTGTGCGTATGTGCCTCCCGCGACTCCCCCGCCCGACTTCACCGCCAGCACCAAGGCAAGGGCAGCGGTTCCCCGGGCGCCACCGAGGCGGGGAAGCCGCACTGCCGCTGCCACCGGCGGAACACACGGCGCTGCTCCCGCACGCCCCGTGGCCCAGCAGCCGGGCCGGCGCCCTCACCTCGGCAGCGGGGCCCGGCATGGCGCCTCCCGCCCGCTTCCTGCTCCGCCGCCATCCCCGCGCGGCTGCGCGCTGGCGGATACCGGGCTCGGGCAGTGCCGCGCTGTGGGCGCGGGGTGACCCCGGGCAGAGGAACCGCGGCCCAGTGTGCCAGAGATAGCGTGGTCAGCAGCACCAGGGAAGCGATTCTGCGCCTGTACTCGGCACCGCTGAGGCCACACCTCGATCCAGGAAGGACACAGGTGCTGGAGCGTGTCCAGAGAAGGGCAATGGAGCTGGTGAAGGGCCTGGTGCACAAGTCATGTGAGGAGCGGCCGAGGGAGCTGCGACTGTTTAGCCTGGAGGAAAGGAGGCGCGGGGAGACCCTGTCAGTCTCTGTAACTGCACGACAGGAGATTGTAGCCAGCTGTGGGTCAGCCTCTTCTCTCACGCAGCTGGTGACAGGAGGAGAGGACATGGCCTCAAGCTTTACCAGGGCAGGTTTAGGTTGGACATTAGGAAGCATTTCTTCACAGAGAGAGTGGTTATATGCTGGAATGGACTGCCCAAGGAGGTTGTAGAGTCACCGTCCCTGGAGGTGTTTAAGGAAAGGCTGGACGTGGCATAACAGGACCTATGACATTCATTTCATGGTCCACTACTGTCATTTTTTCTGGAGAGCTTTCTTCAGTTTAAAGTTTCTTTGTTTAAAGGTTATCCTGTCGATAAGTCTTGAATTTATACTGATTTTAGAGTACCCAGAAAGAAAGCCAAAATCTGTCAATGATCTAGAAATGTGATTCTGTTCATGAAAAGGCTCCCTACCTTTCCACTAGCAAGGGAGAAAAAATAACATAGTATGAAGCAAATCATTATAATGAAATAAAATGAAATTAAATAGGGACCAAAGTGTTTTAAACAATCATCTCTTCCTCCATCTGGAATGATATGTGGAACGGACATGAATGTCATGTCCACAGATTATGAAAATCCAAGAATTGGGCCATAATTTGGGACTTGGACAGATTTCATTTCTTTTCATGAGAGTACTTTCCCTCACAGCATTTGTAGTGTGTTGGTTCACACAAAGAATGGCTTCTTGGGTGGCTGTTCATTTCAAGAGTCACATTTTTAGGCTCTGATCCAGTTCTGAGAGGGATGTGGATGAGACCCTGGATTTCCTAAGGCTGGCATTGAACTGATGCTGCTATGTGTGATGAGATAAAACCTCCAGCCCAGAGCAGTGGATGTGCTTGGCAGTAACACTGCTCAGCTCTCCTGATCCAGCTGCCCATGCTGTTTATTTCCATGTCCTGAGATCCCTGTGCACTTTGTGTAACACTGGAATGTGCTGAATTTAGGATTATGAGGATGATGGACATAAAGTTAACTGGATAGTGTTAATGAGAGATATTTCCCACGTGTTTTCCTGGCTCTTCCTCCTGGCAGGAGTACCAGTACGTGGTGGGGGAATCATACCACCTGAAAGACCTGAAATTGAATTGCCAGGAGGATTATGAAGAAGTTCTGTCAGAGTCAGTGGAGTGTTATGAAGCCATCTGAGTAACTTGCTTAGTTAAGCACTGAAGAGTACTTCACTTGAGGGAAATAGAGATAAACAGCTGTCTCTCTCTGTGTCTTGTTTTCTGCTGTACATAGGCAGTGAACCAGTCTGGCATTGGTGAACCAAATATGAATTTGTTGTGGCAGCCCTGGGGTTGTTTACATACAAACAGTGCTCCTGAAATAGTAACTAGGTGTTAAAGAAGAGAGCTCTCAAACTGTGATGACAATGATATAAGTCCGTTGACTCTCCTCCTGAGGGAACCAGCAAGTAGGTCAACTACAAAGTGGTCCTGTGTTCCACCACTACATGGCATGGTAGACAGCAGTGCCAGTAGAGGAAATATCAGAAAAATATATTGGAACTGGATCTGGACAAGGGGGCATTTACAGGTGATGCGCTTTTTCTTTGTCTTTTTCAGTGCAACTGAGTTTCCAAAAGAAAATGCAGTTATTCTCAGATCATTTTCCTTAGAGGTCTTAGTTAATTTTGAGCCACTGACTATGTAGATACAAAGAAGACTATTCCTATTCCATTACTTGTGGTGACACACAATTAATTTTCATATCCCATTTGCTTGCACAGTCACTCAGTATCACAAGATTCTTTGCAGCCACCTCTTGGTTTGACTCTTGAACCCTGAAGGCAAACATTATTTTCTTGCTGTTGACACCTTCACATGCATTTTCAATAGTGGACATACTTGGGCCAGTCTACAAGTGCTCCCTTGCCTCTAGAAAGGGTGACTGTTTTAACATCCTGGCAGTTTCAAAGAAGACAAAGAAAGTTAGGATTCCCGTATATTTACATCCTGGGCAGGAAGGTGATGCTAATGATTAACTCACTGTAAGTGAACATGTGGCTTTCTTGAGTACAGTATCTGTTCTAGCACTTTTAAAATCAGCTGTGAACATTACTAAGTTTAGAATAAAATTAATGCTTAAAGGGAGAATAGGTTTTTTTGTGGGTGATTTTGAATTATATTGTTTCTGATTACTTTATGGCATGTATTTCTATAAGTTTTTATCGTTATTTTGTACCATTTTATCATGTTTGTGACTTGGTTTTTTTATGGTATTGTAGAATTGTAATTGTAAATTGAGTCATTTTTCAAATGGAAAGACAAATCCTTATGCAGTACACAAAAATATCATGAATTAAGGTATCAAATAGAGCAAGAAAATATAATCCTGCAGTGAGTCGAAAGACAGAGATTACAATAACTGTAATAACCTGCAGTGAATCAAAACCCAGGGATTTAATGTTAAACTGCCATCTACCTGAAACTGAAGGCCAGACTCTGGTTGTCTGCTTTATCCGCCTAAGTCAGATTTACTGACTGTGCCCCAGAGGTGTCCAGTTCAGCAAACAGATTCTGGGCGTTCAAGTTAAGCACTAATGTTTGCTGAAAAGCATTGTTTGCTGCTGAAAAGCAATGGAGCAGGGCAGTCAGCTTTGGAAGATTTCAAGTGCTGGAATGAGCTGATAACTTTGTTGTTGTCCGTCTAAAGAACAAACAGCAGAAAATTAAACATGCACCTCCTCTACACGACAAAAGTGGTGCTTCTGCATGTGAACTGCCTCCTGGGAGTGATTCTTGGAGCATTTTGACTCCCCAGCTCTTAATGGGAATCATTTGAGGGAGAACTTGGACTTGGGCCCTGTCAGAAGATGCCTGCGGAACTATTTAGTGCTCCTGCAAACCATCCAACTTGTTGGAGAAGCACCATCTTTCATGGATGTAAAAGGAAGCATATAAAAAAAACAATTAAATGCTGTTTTAAGGCAAGTCTAGGGACATGGAGTTTCCTTTAACTCAGACCTTTTTTCTATCAACATCAAATTCACTAATTGTTTGTCATGTATTTATTATTTTACATAATGTTTAGCTTTGAGATATTTCCCTTTCATTTTAGATTAATTAATGAAACACTCTAAATGTCCGATTTAAGTTAACTTTAATCTGAGGACCTAAAAGGATCACTTTTAAAATGATTTCTCAAATCTGTTGAAAGAGAAGTTTCTGCTCAGGAATATATCTGAAATAGAAATTGCTATAAGGGATTACATAAATATTGAGAAATTGAGAGGTTCTCAGAGTATCAGGCTATTAAAAAAAAAAAAAAATCAGTGAATCACAGAAGGCTAAATATTCCCCAGCTTAGTATTCCCCAAATAAAAAATTAAGAATCAGTTCTCTCAACAGTTGTATGATGTGCCCTTCCTGAAGAACTGGGGAGGGTCAGAGAGACTGTTTGTCTAATTTTGTTGAAATCAAACTTTGAAGTCAGGTATTTGAGAGATTAGTAACTGTCAAAATTAGGAATTCTTTTCTGTTAAAAGTCTTTGGCTGTGATGAGCTTTTATGTAACAGTTGCACATATGACCAAGTAAATTATTATTCACGCTTTGTTGTTATTTACCTTTCCATTAATATATATTGTCATGAGTTACAGTACCTCCAGTACATGCAGGTGTATGACTCTGTCATTAACAATATAGCAATTATGAAGTAAATATGAGCAGCAGTCATTGAAAACCTCTCTTCATTATCTTCATCTTTGTGATCCTGAAAAATTGCATTTGGGAATAATTTTTTAATATATAAAAATAACATCTAATAGCTGGAAAATGTTTTAAGTTCCTTTCAACTGCAGGTTAAAAGATAACCATCTTTTGGGAACATGCCTCAGCATTTCCATGTATTCACCATTGTCAAAATTGAAATGCCTCTGTTAGTTCTTTGGCAGCTGAAGAAAAGTGATTCAAATGTTTTGTTACAACATTCAAGATTAAGCGATCACATCTGTTGAGTAGCTTTTGAAGGTTGCAATATAGATTTGGGCAATTAGCTAGAAGCTCTTTTTTTTCCCATTAACTTGTAGGCAGAGTACTGTCTCTAAAGTGTGTTATCAGACTTAAGAGTTACAGATGATGTTATCAAAGTTCAAGCCACTTGATTACAGCATAACTGTAACTTTCTCAAATACTGCCAGTGCAGTTTCCTTGCTGTCTAAGATAATCAAGCAGATAATGGATTTCACATTTCACAGTAATGGAAAACTGTCAGGAACATTTTGAGGCATTAATGACTGTAGGCATAAAATGCACTTTAACTGTTTTTATCTGAAGGAGAAACATGCAGGTTTTGCCCTTAGCAGTTCCATCTTCAGAATGAACGTTGCAAACAATACCAGTTAATTTGCTGATGCACTGATGTGGTTTATATGATTGTCTATACAGAATGGATTGTTGCTTCTTCAGAAGTTCTCTTTGAATTTATTCACAACAAAAAAAAAAGGTTTCAGTTTTGCTATTCAGGTGTTATTATGCTAGAATTATTTTTATGACCTGCTGTGATGCAAGCTATTTTGTGTGTGATAATCCATTGCAAACAAATGGGAAGCCACTTCTGCATCTACTATAGAAAGCCTTATGGCAGGTATTGCAGTTAGTTTGTACTGATCTGTTAAAATAATTTTCTTAGTTGTTCCATGCAATGCAAAATCTTTTTGTCTTGACTTTTGGATGGAATTCTACCACTAAAGTATTTGGCCCAGCGATGATTGATGGTGGGCTACGATTCAGCCAACAATGAATATATATCAGCTCCATATTAGACCATATTAGTTGTGTTTACTCTCTGTTGTTCATGTATTGAGCAAATACCCTTCAGATTGGGATGCCTTCCACAGGCAGTAGTTATCTTTTTATGCCCTGTATCTGCCCATGCAAGAAATGCCCAGCTGCACTTTTTTAGGTGCACTCAGTTTGCTCCACATATATACATCATCTGCACTTACACTGCAGTGCTCAAGACTGTACTGATTCTTAGGCTTCTTAATGTCTAGAGGCACTTCATAAATTATTGCTCTTTGAAGCTAGACACAGAATTTTAGTTCAGTAAAACTGAACTTTCATTTTCTTGATTTTCAGTAAGAGTAGTTCAACTTCAGAGTCTGACAAGGAGGAGTGAATCCAGAATAGTTTCACTTTTCTGCCTCATTGTGACCAGGTTATTCATGCATCCTGAGATCAATCACAGTCAGCATCCAGTTTGATACCAAAGGAACTCTATCCTCATTTTGAAGCTCCCAGAGTCTTTGCCCTGAGATTAAAGAGAGTTTGCTTATCCCAAGTCCTTTTTCTGCAATTTCCTCAGCAACTCCTAATACATCAGGAAACAGATTGACCTGTCAAAGCTGAAGTCCATGTTCATTTCTCAGAGTATCTGTTTCGTAACACAAACCAATTCTAACAAAAAAGCAGCATTTCCTGGTTACACAGCCATTGTAAACTTTCCAGCTATTTCAGTTTTGCTTAGCCTTTCCTCAACTGTATGCACAGTCCAAACATACTGTGTTTCAACAAGAAATCTCTGAAGTATCCCTGAATTGCTTCATAGGTGCAATTCATGGTGTTTGAACTGGTGTTTTTGTTAAAAAGCTTAGGTTCATATAGGCTGAATTCTTCAAGATTCTTTAGTGTTAGACTACAAAATTCTACTTAATCATTTTGGATGTCCCCTTCTATACAAAAACTAAAATAAGAGAGTCACTAATAATAAACAGTGAGCAGCCATCCTGGAAGGGGATACCCAGAGCTAACCAAGAAGAAAATGTAGGCACATGTATTTAACTGAACATTGCCTGAACCAGGGCCTTTCCATGGGCTTCTATGTTCTCTTGGAATTCAGATCATTAGGTACATCATGCAGACATCACAAGACAAAAAGAATGTTCTTATCCTCCACAGCATTGTCATTTGACTTCTTTCGAGAAGAGATGTAACCTGGATTCTGGTCCCTTCTCAAATGTGTATGTGTGCAGCTTCTGGTGTATGGGGGAAAGTTCTGCTCACCTTCCTGCTCCTGGTGATGGTAGATAATTTCCACCTCTTTTGTTGATATTTGAAGGGTCATGAAGGAACTCACAACAAGGATTACATTTTTCAATTGTGTAAGAGGAGCCTTATTTTGTGGCTACTAGGTCATACTGTCTCCAGGACAATGAAAATCGTTCTTTCTCACCTCTAATGGGGTAAAGTAGGCCTGCAATCCAGCAGGAGCCTTTTGTTCCTGAAGGTCAGTACATAATGTGAAGTTTCTTAAACATTAATAATGGGTCATTCTTTTTGCTCTTGTTTTTCCGTGCCAGTTGGTAACATCATCTGTTAATGATGAACACTAAATGCTTATAAAACTGTAAAGGGATAATTTCTTAACAATGATTTGTGTGACTCAAAGACACTGATGACAAACAAGGTATTTTACATACTTTATTGGTAATGAAAATATTCCTCAAAGACATGAATCCACTTACAACTTGCTTAGCTCCATCAAAAAGAAAATGGAGCTCCTCACTTTCTTCCTACTTGTTGAATATATTGAATATTTACCTGATGTCTAAGACAAATTATTTGTCAATAGAATTCCTTTATTGAAGTTTAGGGCTTGATGTGCTTCAAAGATCACAGACCCAGAGGAGTAACAAAATTTGGGAGGAAGGGTGTGCTACTGCAGGACATCCAAGATAAAAAGAAATTACCAAAGCCAGCTCAGCACAGCTCAGCAACAATACAATAGTAAACACTGAGGACCACCAGGCTGCCTAAGGAAAGAAGCCAGCTCTGCACAACTCAGCAATAGTAGAGTAGTAAACACCGAATATATACTAGATAAGTGGAATATATCAAGATTAACAGCATGTAAATAGTGGTCATCATTTCTGCTTGGTGTGCTGGCTTTATGGATTTACCACCTAGCACCCATCATTGCACAGTTATTTAAATAAACAAATACCTTGGCGCTGTGTGTGATTGCCTTACTGCACACAGGATGATGAATACTGATTTTTGGAACAACATACCCACTAAGTAAGAAGTTAATTATGTCACCAAAAGTAGTAACATCCTCTTAAATACTGTTTTATGTACTTGTGGAGTAGAAAAAATGAAATAGAAGACTTCAAAATAGCCTCCAGAAGATTTTTAAGAAATAAAAGCATGTAGAATTTGTAGAAAAGCTAGACAAATAATACTTTAGAAACCCTGAACCTGAATTATAAAATACAGTAGTATTATACTCAATGCTTGTATTATAATTAGAATAACATAAAAAATGTGTAATCTGCATCTTGTATATCAGTTTTTCTGTTTCCATTGTTGCATTAGGTTCAAGGCACAATTTTATAGTTTTGGGTTTTTTGTTGCATTTTTTAACAAAGAAAAGAATACAAAAATACACTACTAATAAGGCAAAGGTGAAAAATAGGATTAAATCTGGTATGCTCAAATGTTCATTATCAGGCATCTTCTGGGCATAGACCAGAAATTAGTATAACATTGTCCACTCCAATTTCTCCAGTTTTACCCTTCCCACGTTCTGATTCAAAAGTGACCTGTCATAAGAAAAGATATGTATTAAGAGTGAAAATGTAGTTTATCCAAACATTTAGCAACTTTTAATTAGCTATAATGCTATATATGAAGAATATTTTATTATAACCCAGCACTTAATGACTTGCATCTTAGCCATTTTTAAAGCTTTTGTGCATTATTTGAACTCGATTTAAAATCCTCTGCACAGATTTACAGTGCCAAAAGGATTACTTTAATAAGATTATTTATTTTTATTGTACAAAAAATGCAAACTGAGTGAAATCCTCTTATAATAATGTAGTTGTATCACAGCATCTGATGCTCATGAGTTTCATTTATTGAAGACATTGCAACTGTTCATTTTTAATCTATTTGGATCCTCAGGTTTTTTGTGCTTATATGATACATATTTATTCTCTCTCATATGTATTGACTATAGTATGTATACTATATAGAGAAAGGAGGTTTATTTTTATGATTAGGATGTCTGGGTTTTTATTTTATAGTCTGATTCTCATTTATTTAAGGGCTTTTCTACATCCTTCCAGCTGTGCAAAAGACCTTGAAAAGGGCTTGCATTTCCTTTATATTCACTGTATTCAATTATACAGTAGAAGCCTTTAGACAGCACTTAAAATGTTCCATCACACAAATGGAAAGCAGGCCCCAGAATTTTAAGGAGAAACTCACTGAGGTCCTGATAGAGGCAGTTTTCAGACATAAATCAGTGCACAGTGGCTCCCTGTTGGTATGCCCTGCTCCTAGGGTGATAGTCCCCCCTTGATTACCCATGATATCTCCTTTTGCTCTAATGCTGTGGTTTAGTGTGGTTTGAGAGCATCCTCCTCTATGAAATGGAAAATTTTCATTTTTCCAGGCATGTATGTATGCTTCTGTTGCATGAGATATTAAGAACAGATTTTGATTAATTGTGTTCATTTATAATGTGATGCAATTTTTTACAAAATGACAGAATTACTGGCATCAGTGTTTTAACCAATTGTGGCAATTCCGTTCTGAAATTACAATCAGGTGATAACTTCTATGCCCCCTAAAATATGGGCTCCTGTTTCCCATTTCACATAGGCCTTTTGATTGCCGATGCCTATAAAAGAGTTGGTGGAACACTTGAGGATTAGGAAATTAAACCTGCGTGTTGGTTATGGTAGCTGGCTCATAAATTGTGTTATACTTACACTGTTAGTTGTTTCAGCCCCCTGAAATATCTCTATTTTTCCAGTTCTCCACTTTTCATCTTTTCCTTTGTTCTCCTCCCAGACAGGAGAATTTTTTTTGTTTGCCAGGAACACTCGAAGCTTTCCCACTTTGTCACCAGCAAGCCGATAACTGAAAATCAAGCAGTAGCTGCTCTTTGGTTTGAGGTCAGTGAGGAGAAGTTTTAGACGCCCCATATCCTTCTTGTGCCCCACAAAAGCTGGGACTGCCATGTAGTAGCCATCGCCTTGTAAAAAGAAAATAATAATAAAAAAATAATCTTTAATGCACTTGTGTTATTTATTAGCAATTTGAATATATGTTTGCTAAGAAAATAAGGGGGAGCTGAAGATAGTTCACTTGAATAATTTAAAATCACACTGGAGAAAAGCAGCAGGGAGTGTACTTTACAAGGAATAAACTTGTCCTGTTGGAAGTCAGATCAGTTTACAGAGGGGATGAGTTCATATTTCACTGGCAATTACAGTAATTCTTCCTTGCACTGTCTTTTGAAGGCAAAACCATCTGTTTTTCAAATGCAACAGTCTGAAACATGCTGCTGTGCCTCTGTGGTCAGATTATTTCAATACTTGATCTAGCTCAATGTTCTCTCCACTGTCCTCAGCATTGATGACAAACTCACAAGGGAACTGACAGCTTATATCCCAAGTCCTGGAAGACCAATGAAGTGACAGACACACACAAAGTCATAAAGGAATAAAACATCTGGGCCCATAAATGAAGTCATAATCAGCAGATGTAAGTTCAGGGAGACCGGATAAGGCCAGGGTAAGGTTTTCCTGGAAGTGACAGCACAGAGAAGGGATTTAGGGAATTATATGGAGCAGGAGAGGAAGGATTAGTGAAGAGAGACTGTCATGGAAAGATTGTGAGGGAAGTGGGAGAGAATGTGCCTGTAGGAACTGGTGAAAGCAGCCTGCAGGATCTGTAGGATCCACTGTTCACTACTGCAGCAACCTCTGCAGCATTTCTTGTGTCACAGGGTAAGAGATACCCTTTGAAACAAACCTATCCAGCCACACCTTTTTATGTACACCCACCCAGCAGTCCCACATTGCTCTCATGGAGCTCTTTCTCAGGTTTTAGCAGGCTCCCATTGATACTTGCTCATATATTGGTTGTTCTTGAATAGCCCCTTGCCTTTGGCTTTTTCTGAGTTTGTGTCTCAGAGTCTGAGGTTTCTGAGCAGTTATTCCAGTAATGTCTAAGCCATGTGAGTGATTACATTACCACATCCATCTCAACAACAGATGTGTGATTAAATGTCCTTCCAATCTTGGAGAGACAAAACACGTAGCTGGATAAGGTTTCCTTCGCCTTGTAGTTAGCAATTCTAACAGTTATGTTCTAATAATTTTTGTTACATTTTGATTTATTTGTGTTGAAATGTGTTGCTGATTACCATTTGCTACTGGATATTTCAAAGAAACACTATCCACTACTAGCACCATCTGCCTCCTTTCTTCATTTGTAAAGATAACACCCTGATAGAGAAGCAAATCCTGGATTCTGTTTTCCCCCCAGCCCCCTTTTTTAATAGGGGTTAAGCCATCAAATCAAAGCCTATCTAGGTGATACATAGTTAGATACCTCTATCTCGATCAGCAGGATTCCAGTCAAAGTCATCATCAGCATCTTGTTTCCAGTCACATACCCCTCGACTGAAGCTACAATCAACTAAAAAAAAAAAAAAAAGGCAGAGATAAGAGGAGCACTATATCCTAAGTACTGTTAAAATATTTTGCTCTTTATTCATACAGTTATTAATGTACAGATCATTCTAAAATTATTTATAATCTGAATTCAGATAGTGTTGACCTAGATGAAACTCCAAAAAAGCAAAATATTAGAATTTATGTAGTAATTCTTTCTTGAGCTCAGTGTCTTTTTACTGCCAGTCTTGCATCTGCATATGAGTTTATATGCTGTGACTTCTGTATACCAAGGGCCTGCAAATCCCTAAGTATAGATGGAGGTGTCAGTGTTGAACTCTAGCAAATTGTTTGGGATCTGCCAGCTTTAGAGTTCTCCACACTCCATTTATTACACTGCTGTAGCTGCAATCAGCTCAAGCTCCACTTCTATCCATTGGGAGAAACTGGCCTCCCATGAGAAGAATTCCTTACATCAGCACCTGATACTCCAACTACATGGAGCTGGGAATAGCCCAAATCAATGGACCTTTAGAGCACACTGAAAAAGGGTGTCAGCCAGAGCACACCACAGCCTTCGTGACTGTGCAGATGAAAAGCATTACACACACAAAGGAGCACTGTGTAATGCAAGCATGACAGATTAAAAGTAATACGTCAGCCAGCTGAATTGCCTCAGAAAGAAACATCCTTCTTGTTCTTTTAATGTACATTATCAAGAGACAGAGACATGCAGTACATGGCATTTAGAGAGCTTTGCTGTATAAATCCGTTGTTTCTGAGAATACTCTTTTCTAAATTGGAAAAAATGTCAACCAGCACATCTGTCTATTTTATTTGTTAAAGATTATTGTGTGCTGTGCAACGTTTTCATTTTATAGACAGTAGAAACTACTTTATTTTTTCATGACTATGAAATTATTCAAGTGAAATTAAATTACAAGTCAAGTTCTAATGTGGGGAAACTTAATATGCATGGGTTATAAACAGTAAAAGTATGCTTGCAAAAGGACACATTGGAACTGGTAGCATAATTTGGCCAGATACTGTCTCTAATATGTTCACAAAATCTTTGGTTTATGTTAAAGGCTTTTAAACTGGTTCTAGCTTGGCTAACATGACAGGTTGTCATGAAAAGATACAATATACAGGAAAATAAATACTGTATAATAAAAATAAGCCACCTTCTTGCTCTGGTCTCGACACTGGGATTTTCCTCTGTGCCAGGTGAGGGCCAAAGGCAGCTGCTTCTTTTACCGTGGGAACTACGGAAAACAACTTGTCAAGTATTGAGTCATCACAGGAACAGAAAATGGAACTTTATTCCTTTATACCAGTTGCTATCATTTATTTAAATAAGTCAATGCATGTATTTTCCATTCCACCACCAAACTCATATTCCTAACTGCAGTTATATTCTCTGAATTTTAAAACTTGGTTTAAATTGCTGTTTTCCACAGCACTGAGCCTTCTAACCTATAGTGGAGCTACAGCTCCGTTGACTTACAGATGCACAAGATCATAAAATGTTGATCTTTCTTTGGTGGGCGGATCTGCTTTCTTGCAATAATGATCAAATTGAACTGAACTCTACCAGACAGCAGAGACAGTGACTTGCCAGCACTTTGCCAACAGCAGCCTCAAAAAATGGATAATGTCTGACACTTTGTAAAAGCCGTAAACATTAGGGCATCAAAGGCCCACAGCTCCATATTCAGGGCAGTGATAGCTGGTGTTGCTGTAGCAGAAGCCCCAGAAAGTTATTTTTTCAAGTCACACTCACTAAAAAAATAAGTCTCAACTGCTTTATGCATACCCTGTGTAAGTAACTAATCACACATGAGATACGGGGAAGATCTGCTTTCACTGGTATTCCATCCTTTGCAAACACATATGCAGATGATACCTGTGATATATTCATGCACACCTATGAAAACAGGAGGAGCTTAAAAGTGCCATTTTAGAGGAGTGAGGGAGAAGCCTCTGGATTACTGCTTAGAGAATGTATTAGTGGAAAGCCTGAAACACTGAAGTTCACTTTTCAGTCACACCCTGTGGGCAGCTGTGCTAAGAAAAGCTCAGACTTCCTCAAAAATGCCAGATGATAGGAGCTATGGAAATTACTTTTCCCTAGTCAGCATTGTATCATATATGCAAATGCCAAATATTTAAAAGTCATTACTTCCACATGGATGCACATTTGTTCAGAGAGGAGGTTTTTTCCCATGAGTTTGGCTTTCCATTTAAATATTCCAACATGCTCACACATAGTCAATTTTAAGAATATACTTAGAAGCCACTGCAATCCAGAGCCTCCTAGCACCGTAAAGACTATGCCATCCACTTAGCCTTTCTGCTCCTTCAAAACTGTCCAAAATTGCTCTGTGTACACCAGTGAAAACACACACTAACAAAGAGGCACTGGGGGCACTTCCAGAGATGCTGAATTGAGCTGAGGAAGGAGACTCATGCAATCTTATGAGCTTTCTGATGACTTATCAGGAGCGTGTCCTCTTTTGTTGTGCTTTGTAGCCTTCCCCTCATCCAGACCATTGCTTAGATCACCGGGATAGTATTCGTACTTAAGGCAAGGAGTAATACATCTTTCTCTGAATTAATATACATCTACATATACACATTTAGGAATAGGCATATAGAGATTAGGTGTTAAATTTATTGTCATGCCATAAACTTGGCCTTGTACTTGGTGAAGGAGGTTCAGGCTGTGAAAACCCTTGCCAAAATGAAGAGAGCTATTAAAATATGATCAGTTCTGGAAAGAATGGAGTGATTTAACAGAAGACAACAGCTGCCAGAATGATTTATTTGTGAAGTTATTGAATTACACTTGAATTCACTTGAGAGAGATACATGCAGGTGAAGCTATGTGCAAAGTTCAAGCAAAGAACTGTCATGGACAGAAAAAGAGTCCAGTTTTGTTTCCAAATCTATTTTTGTTTTCAGTCAGTCATTACAATCAGATTTTGCACTCACTGAAAGATATCAGCTGCGTATTATGAGAAACTGTAAGCTTCAGCTTACAGAAAGGTTTCAAAGAAACTTTACTGCTTAAAAGGTGCCTACATTTTACATCAGACCATCATCACACATAGCTGGGATCCAAAGTTTACTCCCTCATAAGTCAGGAGTCAAAATTACTGTTTTTAGCTATTCTGCTGTCAAGTGGTCTTGTAGAAAGACAGGTCTCATGTTCCCTAAGAACAAACTCTTACCAACAAAATCACACATATATCTCGTAGGCACAGCAGGGTCCACCCTTCTCTCTGTACTGCTGATGCCCTCCCATCTACTTATCTGCAGCAACAGCTAATATGTAATCTCTACATACGAACTCATTCATATCATGGTGCCACACATTCTTAACCATGCTTGTCATCAAGCCCATTTAAAAAAGCCAGAAACCAGAAAAACAGAGTGGACAGTGTAAAAAAATCAAGCAGAATATAAGTTGTAGTAAATTTAAGACTAGCTTCCTATATGTATGGTATACCTCTATGTTGGACTCACAGGAATATCCCCTTTCTCTGCTGCCACATCCTGCTCTGAAAGAATTGCATTTGCCAGAAGTCTGACATGTATAGCTATGAACTGACCTATGGTCTGAGCATGATTAGCTCACAGAGTGGTGTAATTATCAGAAAATTATAAGATTAAGAGCAAACATCATGATTAACTGAGGGAGTTCTCTTGTCCGGCATTGAGAGCTGGGAAGCCATGAGGAAAACAGTCCCCTCTTACTATTGCCAAAAAAGCCAGAAATCAAAACCTGTTTATCATTCATGGTGCTACCAAAGGAAGTGTCTCTGTAATAACATGGCTGGCTACATGATACTACAGGGGTTTTAAGCATGATGTGAGTTTCATAAACTGATGAAGTACAGAATATAGAATTTAGTTGCAGTTGGCAATACCATTCTGGATTACCAGTGGTAGCTGAAAAGCACTGAAATGTTAGAAACTGTCAGAATTAAGGTTGTGCTTAATTATTTACGTGTAGCTTGAGTGTACCATCTCTACTATCATTGCTTATATAACCAAGTACTTTGGTCCAGCTCTCTCTGTTGTCTCCCATATGCAGAAAGGGCATTTCTCACATAATAAGGAGATTTCCAATACTATGCTTTACTCTCTATCCCTCTACCTCTGCAAATTTTGCAGTAAATAGGATAGATTTATTAAATATTGAATAATAATGAATAAATAATAATGAACAATACTGATAAATAATTAGTTTATTAATAAATAAATATTCCTATTTATTAAATTGCACCTTTCACAACAGGACAGGTTCTTTCCTTCACATAGAACAAGGCAAGAATCTCATGGAAAATAGTAATTTGAAGTCATTTCAGGCTGTATCATAAGATATAAAAATATAAGAAAAAAATTTAAGTTTTCATGGATGATGTTAATTCTGAAAATTCTTCAGTGTTGTGGGCTTCACTTTGTTACCTTTACCAATTGTGGGTTTTTTAAAAAAAATGGTGAGTAGCAATTTTCACACAGGTCCAGTATTTTGGTAGTTGGCCCATTTTAATAATTTCCATCTCCATATAATAATTCCTTTTTTTCCCCTACAATATTTTTCTGTGGCTCCCTATATATTTATTATGTAGTAAAACTAATATGATAAAATAATACATCAATTTAAAAATAAAAATTAGGATCTTTAAAAAGAGACCTATTTTTCCTCATTGACTACTCTTCTCAAAAGACAAACAATACCAATATTAAGAATAATAATAATACTAAAGGCAGATACTATGTGAATACTTGAAGGGATTATATGGAGGATTTTAATGTTGTAGTAAAGGAATCTGCTGAATAGACATCAGCAAAGAAAGGAAAAAATGTACAAATTTATGAGCTGTAAATTTGAGATCATGATGTTCTCTGAAGAATCACTCAATATCAACAAAATTGTTTTTAAAGCCAAATGTTCAAGCAATTAAGCGCCCGAATCATGACTGAATTTTTATAATAAGGAGGACCAAGTACAGCATATGGAAATTTAAAAGGGAAGAAAACACAGTTAAGCAACATAACTTGAAATGAAGATGAAAATTTCACAATGCTGTAAGTCCTTGAATCACAATTGGTATCAAATAAGCCATAAATAATGCAGTGGTCACAAACTTAATGAAACTACATCTTGGACATGCTGCTACCTCTGCATCAAGCAGGACACCAACTTTCTGCCAGAATCCCCTAGCGAAATAAAATCTCTTTAGCAAGTTCAGCATATAAATGTCTTATAGATATAAAGGAAAATTCCAGACAAATGTGACTGGAACAAAGGCAGTATAGGCAAAAATACAGATGAGATACAATGCTTTAATATTTTCAAGCAATAATATTCATAGTTACTGCTGTCAGCTGTAGTGCTAATTTTTGGTAGAAACAAGTAGACTCTACCTAGTCCAGATATATGCTGTTCAAGTGTCATGGTTTTGTTGCGAAGGTCCTTGAAAAAGAATCTCACCAATCATCATGATAAAAATATATTATTTGGATTTTCCTATGGACAAAGGATTTTCTCTGTGTGTCCTCACTCAAACTGAAATCTGAGAAATGAGTGCATTCCAAATAGTGTAGCACTGAGTACTCAACCAGAAGGTGCAGGAGACCAAGTTCCCCTTGTATCACCAGGCAGAGAGAGCAGAGCCCTACGTCCTTTTAACCAAAGCAGAAGGTGGCCCTGCCCTGGGGGCAGTATTCCTGGCAATCCTTCCTGACCTGACCAAGCAGGCTGAAAAAGACACCTGTTGAGATGTCTGAATTCCTTCCATCCATCCATCCATCCATCCATCCATCCATCCATCCATCCATCCATCCATCCATCCATCCATCCATCCATCTATCCCAGAAAGACAGAAAGGGATAAAGGGATAGACAGGCTGACTTGGGTTTTGTTTTTTTCTAACAGGCTGCCTTGCCTCACAATTGAGGAAACAGGAAAGGCCATAGTCCTTCATGGCACAAAAGTTTGAATAAATATATCTATAACTAATAACAGTATTATTTATAAATATTTACTTTATTATTTATAGTAAATATTAACAGAACCCATTCGTACTATGCCTCTAAAAGTGCTAAATCAGCAATATTCCTGCAATTCTGTTAAGAAATAAAAGCTTTTAACCCTACAGAAATCGCAACTGCAGGGGAACACACTCTTGCCAAGGGTGAATCTCCCTTCAGGTTCCACCAGCATTTTGCTATTAATTAGTCAATCTTTTTGAGTCCTTCCCAGTCTAATCATATTCAGCCCAACATATCTGGTCAATTCGCACCACCCTCTTGGCACACACAAGCTCCCCATTAGCTTGCCTTTGTGAAGAAGCCTGAGTACCTGAGAACCTAATCTTTACAGAAGTCAGCATATATATTGCAACTGTCTTCTGCCCACTTACGCACAGTTTCTGCAAAATTATGGCGAGCTTTGGATTAATTAGCATGACTGGGAAGAGTTATATCCCGCTTCAGGATAGCATTTTGGTGGAAATGTGTGTGAAATGCAGATCTCTAAATGTGGAAGTATGGCCATCAGGAGACCTGTTTTATTGCTTGTGAGCGAACAGAGGCAAGTCACTTAATCCTTTGCTCTGAGACTCTGAAATGCGTTTGGCAGTACCAGCATGGCAGGGCTGAACCCCAAGGGTAGTTTGCCATACACCGAAAACTTCAACCCTATTTAGCATCAGCTCCTTCACCTGCTACCTCTTTTAGGTAAGTAATTTATGAAAGGATCCTCAGAAGATGGAAGGGCCACTTCTTTAGAGGAAGCGGCATATGCTAGTCAGAAGTGAAAGGCTGAGTAAAGACATGGTCTGGGGCTTAGGTGATGAATCTGGTGTGGCTGGCCGCAGGGAGAGTGACATCCTGAGCAAAGATCCTCCACTTGAGAGGCATGGCACCATTAGTCAGAAATTTGTCACCATTTCATCTTGTTAAAAGCTGACATACTGAAGTGTGTGTTTGCATGTGGCTAGATGGCAGCCGTTTTGATACTTTGGAAATATTATTGATTCCTGAATTGTGACGTTATGTGGTTACAGTACCAGAGAGAAATCCAAGCATATTCCAGGATGCAGGTCTACACTCACTATTCTCCAAACTCCTTTGAAATCCTTGGCTGAAAATACAGAATGAATCACAGAATCATGTAGGTTGGAAGAGCCATTTTTAGGTTACTTAGCCTGACTTCCTGATGAGGGGATTGCTCAATGTCAAGTTCAGTCATCTTATGAATATCTGCAAGGATAGGTATTTCACAACCTCTCTCCATACCCGTCCCAAATTTTGTCCACCTTCACGGTGAAATATTCTTTTCATTATAAAGTCCTGACTTTGTTCTGTTTATCATCTCCCTAGCATAATTTGAGGAAGCAATATTAGTTTATATCCTTAAGCTTAAACTGAAACAGTCCAATTACCACTGAAAACAAAGAAAAAAAAGGCAATTTTAGGAGCATGCCTTTGGCAAAGAAGCTTGTATTCTCCAATGCATTAAGTGAATAATCACATTTTTTTCTTGGCTGTCTTACAGTATTGCAATATTACAGACCCTTTCTTCCAGAGGACTTTAAAATTATCTTTCATTTAAAAACTATATACTCATCTCTCTTTCCAAGTTAAAAGACAATAAATTGAATGTTAATTTTTTCTCATTTTTATTATTATAATTTTAATTACTGTGGGATAGTATTTATTATTTTTCTATACTTTGGAAAAGAGAAAATACAATGAATAAACTATTGACAATGTGTGTTTTCCATGTTGCATATTTTTGCCACTGCTTTGAAGAATGTTTGACTGAGACAGCTGTACTTAAAACCAATTACAATAATAAAATTGCTTGGGTTGGAAGGGACCTTAGAGATCATCTAGTTAATGCATTTGGAAATACATTTGAAGACTTTGAAAATCACAGCAAGAAATTGCACAGCATACTAGAACTAGATGATCCCTTCCAAACCTGACTGTCCTATGATTCAATGATTCATTTTCTACAAGTAAATTCTGATAAAGTGTATATAATGTTTTATGATGATTTTTTTAGCGTTTATATATATATTTACATTGAAGCCAGATTTTTTTAAAAAACAAAAACAAAGGAACTTACAAAAGACATCTCCTCTAAGGCTTTGCTCATCAATTTGATTTTCAAAATCTTCCTTCTCTTCATCTGACTCTTCTGTCTCCTCTTCTGCAGCAGCTTCAGTTTCTTTCACTTCATCACTGTAGCTGCCACCAAGATCAATACCACCTTCATAGTCCAGTAACTGCAGGTGGGTCTTAGAAGGTGGTGTCACAGCTGCTTCTGGGATTGCATTCTTGATCGTTTCATGCTTTTTCACACTGCTTTTATGTGCAAGAAGTTTCTTAATTGTGTCCTTAGCTGTTCCAGGGATTCTTGCAATTTCCTTCACTGACTTTTCAGGGATAACTAGAACCAAGAAGAAACCAGAAGATATTAATCTGAGGAATCATTCAGCAATGACAGCGTGTTTGAAGGGGCCCATAGCGTCCTTTACAAGGTCTAGAGACCCACAGAACTAAGTTCTCTACTATGAGGTATAAGTTCAGTTCTGCACAGAACATGTTCAGCTGTGTTGTATGGACAGCTCTGTCTGAGTTACAGTGAAAAGACCAAAGCAATTCTCTGTAATGACCTCTCTGGACTCCTGTGTAACACAGGAATAACACAGGCCATAGAACTCCTTATATTATTTTTACACTGGAGCTTGGGTAAAAAAAAAAAAAAAGAAAAAAGTCCTTCTTCAATTTGTGGACTAGAATTGTCCATGGATCTGGGATCCCCTGCATAATAACTGCAGCCTAATAATAATAATGAGCATGTCCCTTGGCTATCTTTTGTGAACTTCTCTGGCCTAATTTTGCTTCCATGGTAGACTGAAATCTACTGAAATGGAGGTTATTTTGAGAAGACATATATCAAGCTGCTCCATCATATTTCTTTTAGCTCTCAGGGATATTTAACTGTAAGGGGTAAACACCAAAATTCAGAGAGGCATCCAAGAATGCCAAATTATTACCGTCTTGCAATTCCAAGATGGACTAGAACATAAATGTAGCATTTCCTGAGAATTTATTATTTTATTATTCCTCTTGGATGTGAAATACTATAGGTTATACTTTTGGATAATCTGGTATTATTATCTTTATTATAATCTGGTATAATTAAATAATTATTAAAATAATTATTTTAATTATCCTGGGATTATCCTTTTGGATATTACTGACAAATGTGCACAACCATGTCATAAGCTACTGACAGCCTTCTTTAGTTTGAGTCCTTTATGTGAAGTACCTAGGAAACAATGAAAGTTGAGCAGTTTCAGTGTGCTATAAAACAGCTCTTTCATAAAGAAAGACTATTTTTATCAGTGGATCAGAATAGCCTCATATACTGCTTCCCATCTTTGATTCTAAATCAGTATTGATGCTGCAGTACCTACAGCTTTTTAGAATTAAAAATGATGGTGGAACACAGCTACTTTTATTTCCCTCTGCTTTTGCTGTCTAATGATTATATTATCAGGGCAAGAATATGCTCCTATTTTGCTCTTCTCTTTGTACTTATGAAAGTTTTATAGTAGTACTTTGAAACAGATGGGCTGGACTTGGAACCTTGGGTAGTGCTATTTTCTCTGTGCTTCTTTTCATAGCGACACAGCAGAAGGAAAAAACACCAGTTAATAAAATAGAACTGCAGTCTAGTAGGCAAAGGGGAAAGTTCCCTGAATTTATATTTACTCCTGGAAAATACAATCCTATCACTGGGAATTTGTCACATTTTATTTATGGCAAGTGCAGCAACATGCTATTTAGTATGTCAGGAACAGAATCAGACTTTTGGTGTGTTCATTGTAGCATTCAGGTGTTTTTGAGATTGCTGTTGAAGTAAACGGATGCCAATAACATTAAAGTCAAAACTGAGGATTTTGTTCTTCCTTTCTTTTGGATAAAACTTCTAGGATTGTTTGTCAAATACTTGCAAGTAAACTCTTTATTAATATTCCACTAAATATCTTCTGAAGGATGATGTCATGAAGGATGTAAGGTTCCCTGGGTCTAAACTCAGAATTCAGTAGTAAAAATTAACAGGAAAGCTTAATTCCAAACGAATTTCCTCTTCACAATCAGTAACAAGAAACTTCACACTTTTAATAAAGAGGCTATGGGGATTTTCAAGGCCACAAGACTGACTGCTCAGCAAACCTGAACAGCTTTTAGTTTCTGCTTTGAAGTTTTCCTCATGAAATGAAAAATTCTTACAGTGCAACATACTAACGTCTGTGGTGTCAGAAAACCAATCTCCTTGTGAAATTTAGCAGTGTGGAAAATCAACTGACAGGAGTGACAAGAATAGGGGAATGAAAATGTATAAATTCCCATGTGCTTGCAGACTCCAATTTGCTGCTGCACTATGAAAATCTCCTTGCTTGGGACAAAGAGGCTCTAGACACTAAGCTTATTTTAGGGGACAGCGCTAGTCTCTAACCTGCATTCAGCTTTAGAATAGCCAGAGGTGTGGATTTAAGGCCTTTTATGTTTATCCATAAATTGCAGGAGGACTAATGCAGTGTAAGGGTACACGACCTTAAACTCAGACTGTTCTTTTGAATCCATGGCCTGTGGCCTTGCCTGAATGAGCAGCTCACCTTCTCTGGCACTCTGGGGTGCCACAGCTGAGGCAGTGATTTTTCAGGACCCTTTGCCTCAAGACGTGTAGGTAAATGGGGAGACGATGGTCACAAACATTTGTACATTTATCTGTCCAATTCTCTGTGACTGCAGAGAATTTGGAAAGTGAAAAGAAATGTAGTGCGTTCCATCCCAGCTCTTCCTTATGTACCTTCGATCAGGAAGCATGCAGATTAATGCCTCCTGCTCATGCAGTTTCTGTTTATTGCCCTAATATGAAAATATCTCAGTTTTCAAAGGTATTTTTTTTCTTTGAACTAGAGAGAATTAAAGCAAGAAGTAGAAAAACAAAGGCAAACAGTGTCTGAGGGCTAAACTAAATCTCTTCTGTCATCAGTTGCAATGCAGAATTATAAATCCACAGAAATGGATTGGTGTAGGATGTCTAATGCCTGAGTTGTGAAAGTTGAGTTGAAAAAAATACATAGAGAGCATATGCCAACCTGCTGGCTCTGTGCTGCATTGTGTAAAGAGAAATACGTATTCAGGGGATGGTTCAGGAGAGGGACAATGATCTGTGTTCCTTCCACACACCCTGTGACTGCACCTGGCACTGGCCCTGAACATGCAGGGGATGCAGTAGGAGCCAGCCCGCTCTGCACTCCAGCAGGCACCACACTGCTTCCAGCTTCACACCTCCCTGTGTATTTAAAAACCTGGTGAGAGACGAGCCTAGGAAACTGGCTTACGAATCCTTTTGTAGCTCCTTTTATAGCTTCTTTTTATATATTTACCACATGTAGGCAGAGTCTGTAGATGTGAGTAAAGATTAGATCAGCATGACATAGTTTCAGAAATCATTCTAAAAGTTATTAACCTCTTTTAGATAGTCTTAAGGGAGTCTGAAAGCTTTTATAGATAGGTTAAAACACAGATTCTGGACTATTACTTTCTTCTAAGCACGATGGAACATTATCTACTATTATGTATTCCTACCCTATTTAATTTCTAAAATTTTTACTGTCTCGTTTAGGGAAGGAGATTTTGAGAAATCAGGGCAAGTTCATCATGCTGGACTGTGCTTAATACATGACTACAGCAGCCAGCAATGCATCCAGTAGCAAATGCACGGTGACAAAAGCCTGAGTGTTGCTCACTGAAGGATGACAGCAGTATTTGACTCCATACTGAATTAAATTTTAAGAATATTACCGGTGATATGACCACGATCACTTTTGAAGCTCTGAGAATGTATTATGTCAAACCAAACCTTTCTCAGGACTGGCAAGTTAATAAGAAAACAAAATCATATATGGGGTTTAAGGGTTACCCCATCAGCAAAAAATGAACGAGTAATACAAGAGGCATAGAGAGAGCCAGCATGAATTTTTATTGACATTTAGATACCCAGCAAAGCATAATAAAGAAGACTAACTTCTGCCTCTATCTGGGCAATAACAAGAGTGTCACTGTTGAGCTCCTTAGAGTGATGCCTGTAGACTTTAAGATAGTAATCCTTTTTCCTGTTATTTTGTAGGATCAAAAAGTGAATCAAAAATAGGTTCATTTTCTTCCTCAGGAATCTTAATTGCTTATGGAACCTTGTGAGACTCTATTCTTAAATAAAAGCTGAAATACACATAGAAGCATGAGGCAGGGGAAATGTGGGTTTTCAATGCACAATAGGAAATCAGGAAGCACATGAACCTGAGAAAAGCAACAGATTGCAGCAAGATAGAGGCCAAATGTGGAAATGGCTAGGACCCTTCTAGGGATCATTCAAAAGGTTACATCTCTATGGATTCTCAAACAAAATGTGTGCTATAGACAGTTCAGGAATAGTCTCCAATGTTTCATACATGTAAGAGTGTTAAATGGCAAAAAGATGCCTTAATAATCACAGGTCATAACCATCCCAGCAGCAGTGTTTGCAGCCTGATGTTTCAGCAGCTTTCTCCAACGTTAGTATATTGACATACAAATTGAATGAAAGAATTTCCACCACCGTCTGTGCAAAGGTGAATTATATATTACCTCACTTATTAGGGTATTTGGTGGCATGAGGAGATGTAGCCATAGGAGTTTCATTCTAAACATGCTTAGTTGCTCTCCTTTCATACTCCAAAAATTAAGTTATATATTAAAATGGCTTTCATTTTTTGTAAAAAGCAAATACTGCTGCCATGGTAGCCAGTTTTTCTTATATACTAGAGACAATTGCTGTAAAGAACTAATGCCTCCCTGTGAAAACAGGATTCCAGCTCTGTGGGAAGAATTATGTGGAGTACTGGGGATGTATTTAGGAAGCTTTTTGTTCAGCTGCACCACAAGCCCAGGCCCATCTGTTGGGAACTGGAATGGGCCACAGGAACTGTAGCCATTGTCACCAAAAAAAGTGTGAAGTCACAGCCTTCAGCCTCTAAATTCCCAATATGGTGTCCACATCCTATTAAACCCAACTGCAAAATTTCTTTTGGCTGCAGTAAAGCCAAAGCTTTTCCACAATTGCTATATGACATGGAGAACACTTAGTGTTTCAGTGTCGGCTGGTACATCCAATTGTTTGTGTCACTGTTTGAAAAAACATTTTCCCCAATTGCAAGATATGTCCTGCCCCCATCAGCTACACTGGTCAGACATTCTTGTGGATTGCAGTAAAGATCAACTATTGAAACATTCAGAGCTAAAAGAATCTCCTCCTCTTTCTTTTAAAAAAAGAGGTGTATGTGGGGGAATTACCGCCACAGAAACCAGTCTCTATTAAGCACCACTGAGTTTCAGGTTTCACCTACCACAGACTGTATTCTTCTCTTCCTCTGTTGTTGTTCACACCTTTCTAGCTGGACCCCCACCTTTTGACCTTCTGCCTATGGCTCTAATTGCTCTCATTACTGTATGCTAGTCCTCTATTCTCTCTTGTACTAAATCTCTTTTCCATTTAGTGTGTTCTACAAAGTTTATGAATGGCATGGATCCTTCCTCTGTTAAACAACGAATGGACTTTGGTAATTGGAAATATGACATGAGGAAGTAGGTAGAGAGCAAAATATGTAGGAGAAACACCAGTGAGAAGATAGGAATCATCTGACTTCAGGATTGACTTTTTTTCCAGGGCTAGACATCAAAAAATGCCTCTCCACAAGTGAAAGTATTTCTGTTGTTCATATTTAAGCAGTCATTCTTGTTGAATTGTTTTTGCTTGAAGAAAGAATATTTTATACATAGAGTTAGCAAAAAAGACAATTTCCCTGGAAGTTTTTACCTTCTCATTCAAAAGAAAAAGCCAAATCAATTAACAAAAAGCTCCAGACCACTTTGCTCAGAGATATTTGTTTAACATTTCACCTGGAATACAACAAAACCATACTGAGATGTGTCATGTCAGTGTGCTTTGACATCCAGTCAAATGCATCCTTCCATTTCAGTAAGCTGCAGTGACATATCACAGTGGATGTGGTCTAGCAAGGAAACTGGCTCATAACATTGAATTTGAGCAGAAGAATGTTCTAAACAGCTCTGCTGTGGTAATCTATGTCCATACCAAACCTTTTGGTAACAGTCAGATTTTTGTGTGCTTATTTTTGCTTGTTAAAAGTCTGTATTTTTTTACTGGAAGTTGAGACTTAACAAAATGGTGCTCTCCTGTGCAGAGCCAGGAGTTGGACTAATGGGTCCCTTGCAACTCAAAATATTCTGTGAAAATATTAATTTATCAATGTGTATTGTAAGTTTCAATTACTATTGTAATGGGAGCAGGAACATGAATAATAGAGGGACTCAGAGAACATCTGTGACTATGAAGTATAATCATAATACATATTTGATCAAGGATTACTTGGAAAGATTTCTATATTATGTAGACTTTGTCTGCTATAGGCAAAAACTTCTAAAATATTTGAGCTTGAGTCAAGTGTCCTCTTGAGGGAAACATCTTTAATGATATTGCAGGAGAAACATCTGCCAGGTTTAATAAAGGTATAAATTAAAAGGCTCATTTTAAATATAAAGACAAGAACAGCCTTTCTTTCTTTCTTCTTGGAGGGTCATATTTAGTTGAAGTGGGAAATGACCTCTTTACAGGAGGTCTTCCATGTTCAATAGACAAAGAAAAGGAAAATTTTAAGTGAAAAGAGTTTAACACGGAAGTCATGGCTTTCCTCCCTTTTCTCATTTTTTGCTAAGTTAGCCTGAAACTCTTCTGGGAGGGACTGCACAGCCCTCCAAGGGGCTAACCTTGGGAATTCATGGAAAATTCACAGTAGATTTTTTTAAACTGTTTTCTCTGTTTCTTCAAGACAAATTCACTCCTCTGTTCTACTTGTGATTCCTAGAGATATTATGAGACTTGGAAACATAGAGGCAAAATTAACTTGAACAAGTGATACTTGCATTAACTATTCTATGAGTTATACAATTAATATATTATTTTGTGGAGAGGTCTTGCTTGGTTGGTATTGCAGCACTGTTCAGCATGGCCTTTCTGAGAACATGCTTTGTAATGATCAGTTATTGGAGGAAAACAATACAGCGCTATTCCTGACATCCAGCGGTACTCACCAGCACAATCAAATCCACTTCCTCGGTAGCCCTGTTTACATTTGCACTGGAAGGAGCCTTCGGTGTTGAGGCACTCTGCATGGAGGTTACACCTGTGTGTATTTGTCACACATTCATTTACATCTGGGGGAAGATATAAATGCTTCAGTGAAAACTGTGTTGAAAGCCAAGGTTCATGACAGCCTGTTTGTGCCAACCATCTGTTTCCAGGTATTATCAGCATTAATGTTAGACCAAGACAGTCCAGGGGCAGAGGAATTCACGCTAGGAGAGAATGCTTGGTGTCAGCTCCAAATGCACAGATGCTCGCATATGCATCCATGGAAAATGTAGAGCATCCCAGTAAAGACAAGGTGAATGCAGTGATTTTCTGACTGAGAACAGGATTCAAACTATAGGTTGTACGTACTCTTCTATTAATAAAATGCACAAGGCACTAAGAGAATATGTGACATCAATTTAAAAAACTGTTCATCAAAACTTTCTCATCTGTTCATTCACTGTAGAAAGAATGAAATGGAAGGTAAACCTGAGCACGCTAAGATGTCAAGATCTTTAACCTATCTCTAACATTCCAGTATGCATATGATGCTGCATGAGAAAATTCAGTAGAAAATACTACATTAAATTCACAGCAAAATGTACAGGCACCAAGAATATTTTATTTTATTCTCTTTTCCCCTCATTTTGCTCCATTACAAAGATGCTTCTGGTTTCTCCCACATGAGGGAGTCATGTTGATGTACAAATGTTTGCACCACTCGCATTTTACCCAGATTGCATTATTTTTAGCAGCTGACAGGTCCTCTCATAGTATGTCAGCAAACAATTAGCACGAAGACTGACTCAAAAATCTGGTGTGTCTGAGAGTGAGATTTAGGTTTGCAAATAAAATCCTGACTACTGAGACCTTTCCAGTTTTTCCCCCATGCATGCATATTGTATGAGAAAAGAAAATATTTTTTTCCACTTTAAGACTCTCAAGGTTTGCAGACAACATGAAATACAAACTGAAGTCTCCAAACCTGCCTTATGATCTCACTCCCACCCCTCACTTTTAATATCAATTAAATATAAACAAATCCCACTAATTCTCTTTTTTATGCACTTGTAGTAGTTCTGACCCTTCCAGGCCCTTGTGTAGTCAACAGCTTGAACAATAATCCTGCAGCACCTGCTGCAGTAATTTATATTTTGCTGTCCTTCCATTATTCAGCTGGATTAAAACAGGAGTAAGGGTGTTTTCACATTTGTTTTAAAACCTGAGCATGTCAAGATAACTTTTTGCCTGTATTTATTTTTGTTAGGGAGAAATGTTGTCATGAAACAGAAACCCAAAAAGTAATTGAAACCTACTATTTTCATACTTTTTTCCCCCCAAGTTCTGTATTATCCATCCAAATAACTGTTTTTACAGTCATGAAGGAACTCAATTTGCATTCCTCAATAATGACATGAAAAAAAGAAAAATTATTGCAGGACTGCTTATTCATCACAATTTGAAAGCTAAGACAAGAAAAAATGGTTCTTTAACTAAACCTTTACCAGAAGTAGCTTTTTTGTTTTAGTCAACAGTTGCCAGCTTACGACAAACTCTTGCACATCTTTACTTGGTACAATGAGGCAATTTAAATTTTAAGTGCCAGTGATTAGGTTTTTCATAAGGCTACAGAGAAAACCCAGAAAAAAATTTCAAAGTTCCATCAAGAATGTTTTTAGCGTGACAACTTTTAAGCGTTTCTGAGGCAGCATCCCCAGGATAGACCAAAGTGTTTGAGGCAACAACAGGGAAGATGCACACCATGGGAATAAAAAGAATGAAGAAGGAACATCAATGTGGCAACTCTTACCTACGCAGTTGTAGTGGCCGCTAGCGTATTTTAGTTCATAACCAAGCTGGCACTTGCAGTAGTAACTTCCAAATGTGTTGACACATCTGCGGTTGTAAGAGCAGACGGCTTTGCCAGTGGAGCATTCATCAATGTCTACAGCAGGAGAAGGGATGCTGGTCAGATCCATGAGAAGGTAAAATGGAAAAGAACTTGCTGGGATTTGCATGGGAATGGTTTGGTCTCGGCTGTCACAAATGAGCTTAATAAATAAGCCCTATAATTTCACACTTGGTGATGGCTTTCAAACATGTTCTTATGAGTGAAGCAATAAAATGTGAACTAACATTATGGAAGAACAATACCAAGTATTATAAGCAATGCTTTCTTCATCACAAGAAATTCACAGGTAATGTTGAGTCTTCTGAAGAAAAATTGAGAAGTTTGTATTGTAGTTCATCTCAATAAAAGAAAGCCCCATCCAAACAAAATGCCCAAATCCTATAATACATTATGTCAGCAAGGCAGCTCCCTGCAGGCAAAGCCCTGTATTTAATGGCCTCATACCAACAGGGAGAAACTGAATCTGTTGATGACTCTAAATCATGTCAAAACATTCAATTATTTATTGGGGATGAGACTTATCCAAAGAATTACGTGGTCAAAAGTACAAGAAAAATTATTCTAAAAAAAGCATGAAAACTTTACATCACAGTGACAGTAACAAGAAGCATAATTTAAGCCAGCGAGGAGGGTTAACTACTTCCTAACGTTTCCCCAGAATCTTATGGCTTCAGGGATCCTGCAGAAAAGAAGCTGAGAGTGAGCTCTCTAACCATACCAATGCATGTCCTTCCATTTGGTCCCAGCTGAAGGCCACCTGATGGACAGAGACATTGCACTTGCCCTTTGACTTCCTCACATCCATACTGGCAATTTGCCATGGCACATGTCCTAGAACCTGAAAAGAGTATTTAAAATAACAAGAAGAGCAGAATTCTAGGCTGGAATCACATAATTTTAAGTTAGATATGGATGACCACAGAAATTATTCAGAACAACAAAATTCCATTTACTATAAATGAAGCTGTTTGTACATTAACATACTAAAAATTCAGGAATCCGTAAGATATTTTCTACAAACAAAACTCTGTCACTGAAAAACTAGAAGCTCCCTCAGGTCTGAAAAATCGGGTTCGCTAAAAAAGCAGAATGCTTTCCATTTCATGCTGACTTAAATATAAAGAAGACAGGTAGAAATACTTATTTTCCCCACAAGTTTAGATAAGCCTTAGCTCATACAACAAATGTTTGCAAGAACAGTTTCCATCAACTGTGGAAAGCATATCAATAATATAAATTAAATAAAATAAACAGATAAAATAAATCAGTTGTGGAGCACAGAAAGATAAAGCAAGGAATAATGGCATGAAATTCAGCACAGTAAAAAGTAATCTGTGTTGGTGCTTTATTTGAATACATTCAGTCATCTTTATTCAACAGATGAACTGACAGGACTATACACCGAGATCATACTAGCTGTTCTTCATCTGAAGCAACACTAGCAAAGACTTTTACTTCTCTTGGGACCAAAACACCTCTGAACACCAAAATGTAAGTATTCCCTAGTTTACTTTACCAAGGAACTACCAAATAGGAAGCCTCTTTCAGCTGTGACAGAACCAGAGAGCCGGGGCAAGGACCCTATCCTGAATAAGAAAAGTGTCTTCATCACAAGCAGAAAATCTGCTGGGATTAAATGTGATCAGATGATTTTTGGTGTGCCTGTTCCATCAGCTCTATTACTTACTTGCACACGTGCCATCTGGCATGAGCATGTAGCCGTTGAGACAATAGCACTTGTAGCTGCCATGTGTGTTCATACATCTGTGCTCGCAGGGACGTGGCTTCAGTCCACATTCGTTCAGATCTGCACAAGTCATTGGAACTGAGTGAGTGCTGGGCTTTTATACATATATTCATGCATATAGGTGGATAATGTTGCCTAATGTGTTGAGTTCCCCTGAGTAAAATCGTTTGGATGGACAATGAGCCTGCCTCTTGCAAGATGAGAGTTTAGCAGAACATCTGGCTGAAAGACTGCTAGTAAAACCAACACACACAGACTTCTACACTTGAAAAATTAATGCAAACTCTGGCCACATCTGGCAGATTGTTAGGAAGTAGTGGAGGGGTGTAGAGAGAATTGTAGTTAGTCTCTTTTTGAGACTTATTTTGCTGTATTTCTCTGATTCTAGCCCTTCAATTGACCTCTGTACTAGAAAGGCAAAAGCATGAGACTAAGAACAGCAAAACAGTTTGAGATAAAGTGAAACAAACATTTTTACTTTACTTTTCCTGAGCTAGCCACTGACACCAAGGTTATCAGTAGCAGAAATTAAATAAAATATATGATAATAATGATGTAACTTTAAAAATAAAAGGACCAACATAAAAAAATCTCAAAATCCTGAGAATAAAAGGATTTTATTCTCCTTCTCAAAATCCAGGATTGAAAGAATTTTCAAAACCTAGATCAATTTCAGATTTCCAACAGCCATCCTTCACAGGGAGAAAGTGAAACGTCTAAAAAGTTTCTTTTGTGTGGTATAGGGTGAGCAGTGCTGACAATGATATTTGGCCTATGATAAGGGGACAACATCTGTGTTTTTGACTTCTGCGAACTGACATCTCTACCTCTTGTAGTGATTAGTAGACAGACAGAACTCATTTATAGAATGCACCAGCATACGCAGCCCATTCAATATGTGTTTAACAGCACATAAGACCAATAATATAACTTCAGTAAAGATGCAGCTCTCCAGGCAAGCACTGAGCTTGTGCAGCTCCACTTCTAATGGGAGAAGCATCTGTTCTCATGTCTATGCATCCTGAAGACCTCAGAAAAAAACCACTCCAGGCCAGTCAAAGTATAAACTTTGTGGAGGTGCAGAAGTATTTGTTAGAGCTTAGCCCAGGAAAGAGAGAGGGTTGCATTCTATTATTTAAACACAGGGGCTGTTTGAAAAAAAGACAACTTATCTGCTTGCAAATCACACTGGATTATTGTGCTACTGTGACTCCACTAAATAACTAAAACTCTCTTAAAAGAAACTAGAGAGTAAACTGGAGAACAAACGTTATTCCACTTAGACCATACATTTTCAAAAGTGCTTATCTGCACCTATCTTTCACAATGCACAGATAGCATACACAGCTCTAGAAAAGAACATATGGAGATAAGGCTAATTTAGCTCAGACTTGGTGTCAGACTAATACAGACCCCTTATCTCTGTTATTTTAGTTAGCTCATGTTGAGCTTGCTCAGCAGGGCATTCTGCTGTAAGGACAGACCAAGGCTACATCTGCCAGTAAATTAAAAGTGGATATTAGAACTCGGGGCTGATGGAACATGACCACCTCTATGGCTATACTGTTGAAACAGCTTGTGGACACTTCTGGCCTGTGCCAGCCACCACTTCACTGAAAAAATCCTGGCCATGCTTCAGAAGGTAGAAGAGTGTGAGCTAACAGGGAATTTGCATGTGCGGATCTGTGCAGTGCTTCCACCAAGCCTCGGTCTCTGAACGTACTGAAGCGCACAGAACTGATCTGATTGCCTATGGAGAGCATGTCAAATGCATGTGGAGTTACTGCTCAGAAAACACCTAAAAGCTGGGAGCTTCTCTCTTATTTTTTAGCAACATTTAAGCTGCCAAATAATTTTTGAGGTTAAACTTCTGGGTTTAGAGGCTGAAGTTGTAAATGGTGCCTATATATCTGTTATGTATAACCACAGCTGCTGTTTCCCTTTCCTCTCTAGTGGTACTGAGGAATTAACTTGTTTCCCTGTGAGAAACATCAAGAGTGCAAAAGATGGAGTTCTCCAAAATACTTAACAGTACAGCTTTAAGGTATATTGTTTGAAAGATACTGTCTGATAAATGGGTTGTTTTGATATAAAAACTGTATGTTTAGCACGTCAATGCAATATTTTCAAGCAAAGTCTGCAGAAGCTTAGGAAGATAGCAAGGACAGACCTAGTCATTTGTGTGGCCTTTATGTCATGCTTCCATCATAGTTCACTCATCTGCATTGCAGCAGGATGGCCTGTCCATGCACAGTGACCTGCTCCTTTCATCCGATGCAAGACAGGGGTCTCATATTTTGGAAAGGAAAAAAATCTGAGTTCTTATCAATGTGTTAACTGAAATACTTCCATGTTGAATTCCAAGTTTATGGCGGGAAAACAGTGCATTTAAAGTTTTTGAAAATGCAATTCTAAGGACTTTCAATGGTGGTTCTCAGAAATACCATCAGCATATACAAACAGCCCAGGCAGATTGATAAATTACATGTCTAGCATAGAATTACATGTCTGTCTGATTAGAAGATGAGTTAAAAAAGAAACATGGGTTGCTAGTTAAGAAAATAACATGGGTTCTGGAATTGACTTCCATCTCTTCTGATACTTTCCTATATAGTCTCTCTGTGCCTTAATCCTCTGACTATAAACATGACAGTTAGCATTTGTCATCAGCCCATAAGAGATAAACAATATAGGTTCAAACTTTTGTTTGCTGAAGGAGGCTTAGCACTTGCCTGGGATGCTGGAGATGCAAGAGCCTTAAATTCCCAAGTTCTTCTATGTAAACAAGAAAATATCCTCATTTACTATTTTGGAAGATGATACAACCCATAGTATAAGATAAGGAAACAGAAAACCAACAGTCTGCTTTCTGGAGCATATGCACAAACCTTGATTACAGGTTTTCCCTGTAAACCCAGGGAAACATTTGCATTTGTTTGGTCCCATGCACTCGCCATACTTGCAGCCATGTCCACAGGTAGCTGGTGGAGTCAGGCAGAGAAAGGAGAAAAATAAAAAGTTAGAAATATTCTATTTAAAAACTTTTGTTCTGCTTAGTTTCCCAAAAATCTTTTTCACAAGTTCAGCATCCTCCATATCTCTCCCTCTAGTCTGACCAACTACTGATTAGCACTTTAGTTGGGCTTGAGAATAGTGGCACTAACATGAATTACAAGAATTTGTTTTTTTCCAGGTTTATAAAGACAAAAGGTCTCTCCCTCATATGTTTTTTCTGCAATGCTTACAACTCACATTTAGTTTTGTCTTTTTCCTTTTTTTGCCTTTTTCCTTTTTTGAGAAGCCTATATGAGAAGCAGCTGGCCAGCAGCTTGAATTGCTGTGCTTGGCATCTGGAGTAGGAAAGAGGCCACAGCACTTTCCAGAAGCCAAAGGAGACACATAATCCTACAGCAATTTTACAGTCTTGGATCTCCTCAATTCCAGCTGAGGAAAGTGTCTATCCCATGGTGGAACATCCAGAGCACATCTGTCATCAGGCAGCTGTCCTTACCACACATCCCAGTAAGTATAATTGCATCAGATTTACAATAATTTGAGAGGGCTACATTTAACCTGGATGCATTAAAAAGCAACTCTAAGCTCTCTGGATCATCAATCAGAAATTAAATGCTGACTTTTATAAGCCTTAAGGCTCCTGAAATCACTATGATTGCCAGCATGGGTGTTATTCAGGAAGAGCAAACCAAATGTATTTAAATCAGGACTAGCTCTGGAGAAACAGCGAAAGAGTGTGCACCAGGATGTGCATCTCGATGCCTTATGCAGCTAAGCTGATCTAGAACTGTAGGAAAGTTTAGTTACTATATACTAAAATTAACATTTAAATTAATTTTTCTGAATTCAAGTATCTTCCCTACATTAACAGATGCATTGAGATGTACTGAATGTACTAACTCCATAGACTGAGGCATTTTTCAACACTGCTTCTATCCCTGAATGCAATGTGGCACACTGCACGACCTGCTTGTTCCCCTGGGATTCCAACCATCCCTGCTCAGCGTGTTCTCCCATGGGTGGACACATTCTTCTGCTGTAACTGAGGAGATGCAAGACTGCAAAAGACCAGCTTGCAATTTAGCACTGAAGCAGAGAAAAACACTACATCTGGATTTACAATGCAAAATTACATTTTAGGTGGCTTAAAGTGATTTGCCAAAGATGAGTCTTCAAATTGTATTAAAACCTATTGCTTTAAAACCAGACAACCTACTTCACTATCTGACCAAAGTTACATTGGCCAGTTGTCCCTCCATGTATTAACTTGCATCAAAACTTAAGTGTGATTAAGCAATGCAGAAATGTTACAATAATTCCCTTTTCTTTTTTTAAAATGACGCGTAATGTATACAAATTGAGACATTTTAGCATCTTTCCCTTTTTGTATATGGATTTTCAGCAATGAATAATCTTAAGCCTCTATACAAATTCACCAGATATAAAAGGCTGGGACAACAGGTGCAACATCTAAAAAATATTTCTAAAACATATATTTTATGTTTTTGTTGTGTTTTGCCCAAGTGCGATTGGAGACATTCCACATTGCATTCTCTTTGGGATATGTAGACCTTTTATAAATTTGAAGTGTCTTAAGAGTCATTGTCTCTTCATTAAGCAAATGATCCAGAGACCAGAACGTTGGCTGGCTGGCTACCCAAGCTCAAGTCAGGGGCACTTATTGCTTGAGTTTTATTTATATTTTTAGAAAGTTAAAACCTTCTGGTTCTCAGAGGCTGTGTACTCTGAAGATAAAGAATACTAACTGATAGAAAACCATTTTAGGGGTCCTTGTATAGCATTGGAAAACACTGCATTTTTGACACATACTCAACAGCTGAAACAGTATAGGCACTGACCAGGGCAGTGCAGGAGGCTACAACAGATGGTGCCTTCTGGATCTAAGAATTTCTGAATATGCAAGTTATGTTTTGGTGTTATTTACCCAAAACTCTGCTACTTTTTTTTTGTTTTGTTTTTTTGAGAAGATGGTCTCTCAAGCATGTTCTATTCTCTCTCACACAGAGTTAGGAGATTTCACTTCCCAGAAGTTTTCTTTCTGTAACTTCTGGCAGACATGTAAGAAAGCCCTTTATAAGTACCAAATACACAGCCACAGAGAGGAAACAAGCAGGAAGTTAATGTTACCTTCACAGTGGCCCTTGTTCTTCCTCCAGCCAGGACAGCAATCCAACCTGGAACCATAGCGACACACCCCAGGCTGGCTCACAGCCACCAGCTGCCCAAGAGATCTCGAGCTGCGTAAGGAAGGACAAACAGTAGCTCCATCAGGAAAATGCACTGGTCCATTCCTCTGTACACCCTTTTGTACATTTCCCTTTTGATTTATCCACTGTCAGGCATTTTGATTTCACCAAACTTAGGGCAGTGTTCCTAGACAGGAATGCAGACTTGCAGTTGATCGGAGAAACAGGGGCGATGGGAATGTTTCACCTGCAATAAATTAATAGTGCAATGTAAACCCTTTCTAATGAGAAACACGGCAAAGGCAAAAATACAGTCAGGTCCCTGCTAGAATGAGACATTTTAATATCTGTGAAGTCAATGGGGCTGCCTCAGTTTGTGTCACATGAACAACTGGATCGAATATATGATGCCATAACAGACAGCACTATTGCCTTGGATGATGAAAGACTGATTCTACAGAAACACATGTTCTGAACATCAGTCAGCCCCATGAATGCCAGTGACTTGCAGGCTCTTAGCCGCTGCATACATGCAAAGTGACTGCATAAGAGTCCCAAGCATTCTGGTTGCCTGAGACTCCCTGGCCATACAAATTAATGTTAATTTCCCCTGCCAATAAGCCCAGGGGGTTCAAAGTAATTTTACAGATCAACAGTTGCAAGAATTGGAAAACCTGCCATGTTAGTTGCCAAAATTATAAATCTGATGGAAATCTGTAACTGTGTAAACCTTCTAGACCTCCTCTGTGCTGCTATGAGTGCTGTGGCTTTACTTTTCCCTTTGCTTGTTGTTACTTAAGTTGTCCACTAACACAGGCCTGCCCTTTTATGAAATTCTTTCCTTTATCCAAAATCCCCCATTGCTTTATCCAAGCCATAATTTAAAATGCACTTTCTTCAAAGAGTCCAAAGTGTTGTTTTTGACGTACAAAATACCTTTTTGGTTAGAGCTTTATAGTAAGTGATTTGGGGTACTGAGGGAGACAACAAATACCTCATGGTGGGAAAAAATGGTGGAAAAAAGTCATTAGGCATGAATTTTTGCATTTTTTAGCCTGAGGCACAAAAAAGATATCACTTTATCACACTACAGGAGTGATTTACATGTATCCTCCTGTGCTTATCTGTAACGGTTGCACTCACATCAAAACAGTTACTGCAAACATCACTGAGGCAGGCTAATAAAACAAATATACAGATGGTCTTCAAAGACACAAGATGTTACTCCAGAGTTTTCTTTAGTAGCTGAACCATTGGAAAGAGAAGGGAATTCAGAGGAAATGCACAAACTCATGTATCCGAGACACTCTGAACAAAGACATGGTCTTCATGTCACCTGGCAAGTAAAAAAGCTTAATGGTTGGAATAAATTTTTCTGAAGCCACTCAACCTTTGCCATCAACCCAGTGATGCAGTTTACAGGAGTACATGTATTTGTACATCTTCAGACAGGCGCAAAAGTGTATTGAACAGCTATTATTCCTCTGTGTGTGTCTGTGACAAATCAGCACCCCACCTCTGCTTCTATAGACAGTAAAATAGTCTTTTCCCATTTTGTTATCCAAATTCTGCTGGCTGACATCACTTGCAAGTATACAAGTTAAAGAACATATGTTCTGCTTGCAGACTAGAAAGTGGCCTTGAATTCACCTGGACTGTAAATGTACATTCCCCTTACATCCCAGAAAATCCCCTTGACTGCATCTGGATAGTGCTATGACTCCCCTGGAAGGCTGAAATGCCTAAAGCCTGAAGGAAGAAGGATCTCATTCCTTTCCAAAAGGTATTCATTTTCACAGGAAAAACTCATTCAGTACTGTTTTATTTAATAATTCACTTCAAAATCAGAAACCAACGTCTTTATAGAGTATACGACACCTCTCAAGAGTTCAGTACAAACTTTCCTTAAAACTGAGAAATGTTCCATAAAGCTGCAAATTAAATTAACATAGCTGAACTCTCTCAATATTGCCCTGGACAAGGTCTTTCACTTAATCTGACTTCCACAACAGGCTTCAAGATAAAACTTAACCTTTGGCAGAATGAAAGATCAACTAGATCCCAAAAATCTGGGAGGAAAACCAATTTTGCCAGGTTAGTCCCTCTGACACATGAAAAATCAACACCCATCCGCTTGGTTATTCCTATCAGGAGTTCATCATTTTTTGAAAAAGAAAGAAATTTAGAAGAGTTGATTCTTTCAGGCAGGCAGACCCTTTCTGGACAAATGTCACATGAACTCTCCTGGATACTGAGAGAGAAGTAATGCAGTCTGGAGGCACAGGGCACTTCTGATCTCTCCTTGTCTGATATTCCTGTAGGAGTTCAGAGGGACTGATTACCTAAATGCCTGTGTCAGATGGCTGGGCTTGTCACTGTCTTCTCAGCATACAAAAATTTCCTGCCCTTGAAGAATGTGCAGCCAAAATATGTGACTGAAGAAGAATGGCAAGAGAAGGTACACTGTGCAGGTCAGATCGCAGTGGAGGTCAGCAGAGGAGTGGCGCCTGAAGAACTCCATCCTCTGAGAGGCAGCACTGGTGCTAAAGGTAACAAGTGGCTACTTAGCAGTCCAGAGTGCTCAGGCAGGAGAGAAGTAATTGATTTTATGTGGCTGTGGTATTGCTGACGATGCTATGTGACATTTAGCAAAGAACAGTGAAGATGAAGAGTAACCACAAGGATCCAGTGTCTCCTGAGTTGAGGCGACAAAGAAAGAGCTGGCTGCATTAGCTGTCACAAGATTGTTGTGAGGCACTGGCACCATTTAAAACTAAGTGGGACTAAGTTTCACTGCTGCTGTAACATGTATCGCTGGTGTGGTTTAGGAAAGGTATTCCCCAATTCAGTGCCCCCACGAAGATTCTCCACAACAACATGCCACCCTCTCTTGCTCCCCCATTTCCCCCTTCCCCTTGCAGCAGGATTGAGTTGAGAATTGGAGGCACAGTAGGCAAAGATTGTGGATTGAGAGAAGAACAATTTACTGGAAACAGCAATGAGATAAGGAAATGAACAGTAACAGCAACAATACTAATGACAGAAGGTAGAAGAAAAGAAACATTTCACACAAAAATAAACCAATAAGAGAGGCTCCCTCTGTCAGATTTTGTTGAACCCGTTCTCCCTGGAAGAAAGTCCTTTTCCCCAGCTCTGGACAAAGGTGTGAGGCAATATGGAATAACGAACGTGTTTTCTCTAAGACGTAAGAGCAGGTCTGCAGTTCATGAACTTCCATTTCCTGAGGAGCTGACCACTAATAGCCTCGCATGTACTGGAACAGCACAGTGCCACTTGATGACAAACGTTCCCATTCACAAATCTGATACTAAAGAAATAAGCCACACAACACGAAGGCTTTGTATGCAGTTGCTCGGAATTCTCCCTTTATGAGCTATTCCTTTATGAGAACTGGGAGAGGGAACACTGGAATAGCTTGGTCTGGAGTAAGTGGTTTTATTGTTCCTCTCTCAAAATCTCGTTCTGTTTCCAGAGCATACCTGTCTCCATAGAATCCAACATCTGTGATGACTGGCTGCTTGTGAAGGGCCCGTTTATGCCGTCAGACCAAGAACTGGAGCCGTTCACACCTTTCCACAGGTGGTGCAGCTATTTCCCCCATTTGGACCGTCACTGAAGCTGCCGCTCTTCCCAGGGCACGAGTCCCCAGCTCTGGTGCGAGTACCTCGGGGAAGAGGCTCATATGCCCGCTGCAGCGCCCGAACCGGGCTGGCGCCGTTCAGCCCCGCGGCCCCGGGCGCGGGAGGGACCCGCGTACACCCCGCACACGGCGGGGAGCGCCCGACAGCCGCGGGGCC
>VZRN01003661.1:298478-338483 GCA_013397935.1 Dasyornis broadbenti | reverse complement strand
CCCGGCGCTGTCTGGCTGTCCCTCGGGCTGTCCCTCCGGCCGTCCCTCGGCGGCGCGGCGGCAGCGCCGGAGCGCGGGCGGGTGGCGGGATGGGGCCGTATAACCGGGCGGGGCGGGGCGAGGCGGATCTGTTCCTCCAGCCGGGGCGGGCACAGACCGGGGCGGAGAGGGGCGGGTGGTCCCGGCCGGAGCAGGGCAGGCTGCCCCGGGGCCGGGCATGGAGCCACGGGGATGCTCCCCCGGGGAAAGCCGTGTAGCACGGGCGGGCGCTACGGACCCCGGCCCCGGCCCGAGACCGGCCGCTGGTGGGGGTTTACCCCGTGCCACAGCCGGCGTGTCCCGCGGGCTCTGCCTCCCGCAGAGGCTCTGCCTCCCGCTGTCCCCCGTGGCACCGCTGCGATGGATTTCCAGCACCGGGAAACAGCATTTGCAACGAAATGCAGGCTTGGCCTTTCAGTTGCAGGACCATGCTTGAACAAACTTTTCCCAAGCTGCTAAGGAAAGTACTTGGATATTAGGGAAAACTTCTTTACCGTGTGCCAGGTTGTTGTCATCTACTGCTGACTTCTTCAGACTTGGGGAAGTACAGATGTTCCTCCAAAGTACGTTTACGTCACCTTGTAGAGAGGAGCAGTGCAAAGTCAGAGGTACCAAAAGATGACAAATTTAGCCCCAGGATTCAAATTACATCTAATTAAAATTTAATCTATTTAAAAGAAATAAATTTTGCAATACTGACTGTGTGTTGCACACGATGGTAAAGACTTTTTTTCTGTGCGCTGGACACAGAAGCGATCGTTGGTTTGCAGCTGTGCTGCTTTCTGAAATGCAGCAGTACCTTGAGACTCTTCAACTCCCTTCATTAGACTTGTCTTCGTGTATGGGGGGACTAGTCTTTTGATTTTAGTTAAATCAGCACCATATAGAAAGCATTTTAATTACTTAAAACTGTATTAAAAGACTTATGGTTTCTATTATGCACATTTATTCCAACAAATAGATGTGAATGTATTATTTGATGCTGAGCTTGCCACTAAAATATTGATTAATGTTCAAGACAAGTTTTTTGGTCAAAAGACAAATAATTTCTGAATTGTGATGCATGTAGTCTGTTATGAGTTATAATTATTTTCTCAAGAATCTTTATTTTTTACAGCATGACTTGTAAATAGGTCTGTCAGCCTTGGTGGTCCCTGCTAAGTAGTATTTCACATTGCCTGCTGGAATGGGACTGGCCCTGGGTCTTCCTCATTCCCTGTGATTTAGGGAAATGTTCATTGAGGCAGTAGTCGTGGCTGTCTCCTGAGTGAAAGCTAATGGGCAGTTTCTGGACTATCCTCCTAATCTTGCTCTGAGCTCTTACAGGAGCTCTTTCATACCAAGGTGATATGAGTGTCCTGTGGCTCCTAGGGTCATGTACAACCTGTCTTACAGGAATGTCCCTCAGCTTTTAGGAAAACATTTTTGTACTTCATACAATCCTGATCCCAAACCACACTTCATGGCTGCTGTTGTTCATATACTTTCTTGATATCTAGAATGCAAAATGGGGAATTAGGGGGATGACAATTATTAATCCTACTGTTAGACTGAACACAGTTCTTGTTATGGTTTCATGAAATGCTGCCCCTAGTTTTGGGTCTTACCTATGCTTTGTATTCTAGCTTGTCATCTCTGGACCAAAGTGAGGCCCCATGGTAGACTGCTTTGCCCACTGAAGATGCCTTTTCCCAGCTGGGGTGAATGGACATAACAGCTCAGAATCTGTGTATGGGTCCTGCTCATCTCCCCTCATTTCCTGTGTTGCCTGACATGCTGGGTTGTATCAACAGGAGTGTCACCAGCAAGCGAAGATAAAGAAGTAATTGCCCCTCTCTACGCAGCACTTGTCAGGCCATAGCTGGAATACTGTGTTAAGTTTTTGCCCCTGCTATACAGGAAAGACGTGGACAGTCTGGAGAGGGTCCAGAGAAGGGCCACAGAGATGATCAAAGGAATGGGAAGATGCCATGTGAGGAAAGGCTGAGAGAACTGGGTTTGTTCAGTCTTGAGAAAAGAAGGCTTAGGGGAGACCTTACCACCATGTTTCAATACTTAAAAGACTGGCTACAAGGATGATGCCGGCTTCCTTTTTACAAGGAGTCACATGGAAACAACGAGCGGTAATAGATACAAGTTAGTCCTACTGAACACAAGAGTTAAGTTTTCCACAATGAGAACAGTCAGTCGTTGGAATAATTTCCCCAGAGAAGCAGTGGATTTCCCAGTGTTGGACACTTTTAAGATTTGGCTGGACAGGGTGCTGGGCCATCTTATCTAGACTGTGCTTTTGCCAAGAAAAGTTGGCCAAATGTTCCTTGAGGTCCTTTCCAATCCGATATTCTGTGATACGCACAAAATGCTGTCTGTAAAATTGCCTGGTCAATAACAATGTAATGGAAAGATCTTCATTTGGTTTGCAGTTCATAAAGATCGCAATTATTTACAATAAAAATGTTAAGCTAAATGATGGATATTTTGCGTTCAAGATAAAAAAAAGTTGTCTTAAAGCAATTTTTCGTATACAGATATGCCATTTTGTCTTTATCAGAAATAGTGTTAAAGTAATATTGGCACGAATATGACTATAAATTTCAGAATCAGCTGTCCTCTAGGTAATCACACAGTTGCTACAAGTATGGTTAAGTCACAATATTTAGATCAGATTAGCTAATACACAGTCACAATTCTTTTATAACTCATCATCATTAGCTATCATCATAATTATCAGTGGCAAGCCCTGCTAAACTGGGACTGAGCTGGTATAGAGAGAGCATATTCAGACCCTCTGCAAAAGGTATCTCTTGGATTCATGAACCTAAGGCTCCCTTGGGTCCGTATTTCAACCACACGTTTTGAAAGCACCAATTACGTGGTTTGTAAAGGCATGAGTGAAACACACTTGCTCTATTTTAATTAAATGCTAATGGAAAGTTAATATCTGTTTCCTGATTACAGTTAGAATTCAGTTACTTTGGCAGAGGTTTGCAAAAGCTCTGACTGACCTCTCTTGCCAGAAATTGGTCAGGTTCCCAGTGGACAAAGAACCAATTTTTTTGCAGATGTTGCCCTTTTGGTTTCACACTGCATGTGTTTCATGGCTCCAGATGAATGACAATGACAGCAAACAGAAAAAAACACAAAAAAGGAAAACAAAATGAACACCGAAGCTAATAATTTTTAAAAAGTGAAATTATTTATGAAAGCCTTTTATGGCTGTCAATATTCCTGCTGTTTTTTTCACCAGGATTTAAAAACCAACTATGCTATAATATAGTTATGGTAATCATGAGAAGGCTTGTGTCTATCATGTGACTGCTTCCTTCTATGTAATCTCTGAATACAGATTCTGGGTAGAAAAGTTATTTCTGCAGTTCGATACAGCCAGGCAATAAGTCTCCTCATGCACTTCCATCTCCTCATGGCATATTTTGCAAAGTGCTGGGAAATCCACCAAATCTGTATTTGCTTAGGTTTTTCCTACTTGTCCCACTTGCTACCTTTTCTCTGAAAGTTACTGCGGAACAGCTGCATAGACTCATGGACCCTGGAGCTTCCATGCAAAGGAGGAGATTCGGTCTCCAGAACACACTGAAGGTACACGAAGTACAGGCCCTGACACAACTCTGGCTGTACCATGATTTAATATGCTTTTTCCTCTGAGGCAGTAGCTCTAATACTCAAAGGAATGGAAGGGTGAGATGGTTTTTGAGGCTATGGAAGAGCAGAACTAGATTTGCCCCTTTCTTTCCCATACTTTGAGTGTCCCTTCCCATGCAAAGGAAGGGGTTACATTTTCAAATTAAGCCTTGAACTCTGAAAAGTGCAACAAGTCCCGTGTGAAGAACCCAACACCAAGTAGCTAATATATGATGTCCCCCATATGAGCCCTTGTTACCCACCTGGCCTATTTTAATCGATACCTACACAGTCCATGTGTGCATCAGAGATTGCCATTTCCAGCAGCTTTATGAATGAATGTAATAGGAGATCACTGTGTGGTTTGAGGAAGGAATTTTATAAGTGTAGCTTCCTGGCTTTTGATGTGATTTTCCTTAGTTTCAGGTCTCCTGACAAAAAGATTTAGACTTTTTTTCCCCCTCATATTATTTCTCTGCCCGCTAACACACAGACCTTTCATTCCTTGAGTACATTAGCTTATAACAAAAATAATCCAGCCACTGGTGCTCCTCTTATATGTAACACTTTCCATATGGTAGCCCAATAACATGGTGCCTCTGACAGAAAAAAACACAGTTATTTTATAGCTTGTTCAGCCATACTATGTTTTAAAAAATGTGAAGTTCATGTAATCTATACTTTTATTTCATCATATTAATACATGCTAAATGTTAATTGACTGTCTGTAATTCAGTGCTTTGCAGCTTTAAATTTAGACAGTTTGTCCTTTTTATTTGGATTATCAAAATGTAACAGTTCAGCAGGTGGCAAAAGAATGAAAAAAAGTAGGGAATAAATCAGGTAGGATCTGGAATTATCTTGAATTTGTCATGGATCCACAGTTGTACTTTCCAGCTTTTGCTAATTTGCTGCTGCCTTTAGAGATTACTGTATGGAGAATGGCAGTACATTTCTATTTACTTGGATCCCCAGGTTATATCCTCGATTGTTCGCCTTGAGCATCTCAGTGCTGGCATGCTCAGCAACAATGCAGAAACCTTAGCCTAGTGGGGAAGCACAGACTAGGTGTGACGTTTTAGAACTAATAGGAGGATCTCCATAGTTTCACATGACAAAGGTTATTTGGTCCTGAATTCTCAGCTGACAGACTATACTTCTGTTATCATGAGTTCAGGTTCTCTCTCCGCCTTAGTGTTTGGAGTAGGTGTTGATGTAAGATTCTAACTTCTCTTATGCTGTAAATATGAATTATTCAATCTCTAGTTAGGAATCACAAAGGACTGATGGAGCTGAAATAGAAATACTTCAGCTAAAACATTTATATTAAGCATAGATAGAGTAAAAAATAACTCAGAGCATTAAGACTGAAATATAGATATAATAGCAATCCTGGCTATGTCCCCACCCCCTCTTTTTTTTTTTTTTAGTTAGCTGAAGTTTCATTTCTTGCAAAGTAGTTTCAGATCAAGTTTTTTTACAGGTTTTTCATGGAGTAGAATAAACAGACAAATAAAACCAAACCATTCATTTTTTCTCATTAATCATTTTATCAACTTTAACAGACTATTTTGACACATTAAAAAGTCATGAATGGGATTTCTGAATTGGAATGCCAGAATAGAATCATGATTATAAAATCAATTGAGCTTATTTTTTGTTTTGGTTTGCTGAGTATTGCTTCAGCATATCTTGAGAAACAAAATTAGGTTCAAAGTTGACATTCTTACAGTTATTTAACCATGATCTGAGGCTTTAGGAAAACTATTAGATATCCAGAAATTTATGAGATCTAGTAATGTTGTTTCACTGAGACTATGCATGTGAGGAAAAGTTGGCAGACTAGATTGTTAAAGGCAGAACACCAGGTTTAACAAATCTTTGCTACTAGGAGAATTTAGTTGTAACCTCAACCTACTTTCTAGCTGAAGCTATAAAATACCCCTCAAAAGTGCTCTGTCTACATTCCTTTGATATTTGATAATATTGTTCAGATTGCTACCATGGTTAAACTCAACCCTGTGGTTCATGGGGCAATGCTTGCTGTGCTTTGTGTAGCAGAGAGTAAAAATCCATTGACAGGATCACCATGGAACCCAGATATCCCTAAGAAGGGCTCAGTACATATCTAACCAAACTATAGTTTCTATGAGGGAATCCTTATTTCTGGCCAAAAGTAATTGCAAGCATAAAAGCTCAGTGTTTAGGAAATGCTTTGTATTGTATTATGTTTAAACAATTAAAAATCACGCACTCAAGATGGTGGGTGGCCTAACACATCATGAACAAGAGCCTGGTAAAATTATACCATCAGGCTGCAGACCACTTTTCTAAACATGTAAGTAAGAGGTTTCACATGTTGGGTTTATATTCCACAGCCTGGGGTTCCAAGCAAGGTTATAAATTTATTTGGCAGAAGCAATGGAGCTGAAGGATATATGTGCCTATTTGATGGCTGCTTCAGGAGAACATGAAGAATTCAGCAAAAGCTGTCCAAGTTTATTTTGGCAGCTATGAAAAAGGTCATTAAATGAAAGGAAGACAATATGGAATTAATGAAAAATCTGAGGGCATCATAGAAGAAAAAATGCATGGAAAAGTCTAGTCAAGGTTTTCTTTGCTGTTATTTGGTTTTCTGGTATGGATATTCATTACTGGTTCAGTTGTGTCAGGTCTGCTTTTAAAGTGCATCTTAAGATTTCGGCTAAAATCCACAAAGTCCATTTCACATGGTCTGCACAAACCTGAGTGTGTTGAACAGTCAGTCTCAAGATTTGCTATGTGAGTGCAATTCTAATTTGAACTAGAATGCAGATGTAGAAACACCATCTGTGTCTGCATTATGGACAGTACTGGTATTATAATAAAAAAATACTGGCTTTTTGGAGAAAAATCTTTCCAAAGGCACTCCTTCAAAACCTCAAGTTTTTTATCTGACTGTCTACACTTACTGTTCTTTTACCTTTTTCATAAGCTCTTTTCTCTTCCCTAGACCTTAATCTTCAATGCTTAAAAATGTGGCTATATAATTTTTCTGAAAATACTCCACTCTTGATCTCTACTCCTACAAGAACCACCTTTCCTCATACACATGTAGAAAGTGTTTTTCACATCTAGATATCCTCTAGATGAACATTTTAGTCTGTTTTCACTTTCTGTCACAAAACAGTGCCTTTTACTGAATGAGAAATTATTTCCTTCTTTGGTTGCTTCTCTTGTTGGCCAAAATAATCTAGATACAGATTTTACTGTAGTGAACAATCTGTTCTTAAGCAGAAACTGGCATTTCCAAAAGTGCATCCTACTTGGAATGAGATTGTGTATCTTCTGTCTTCCTGATAATTTTAAATGACTATAACCTCCTCCAGAATGGGATGTTTTGTTCTTTCTGTGTCATTTTCTTCTGTGATATCTGGTTTCTAGCCCTTTGCTTTGAAGTCACCCACTGACTCTCTGTTCTTCAAGCCCACTAATACACCTCTAGACACTATGCTTGTGATTCTAATTTTTGACTTCTGCAGTCAGATTCTTGTAATTTGTTCCTGGATCTTTGCTGATATTACTGGGTCATCCCAAACATTAGGCCAGAAGTGTCTGTCTGTAAGTGGATTATGATGCATTGCTATGATGGGTGCCCAGTTTTTAAATTCATATTGATTGTGGGCATAACAGAAACCATCAATTAACATTTTGCTTGTTTTCCCCTCCTGTTTTGGCTCAGAAATATTAAAAAAAAAAGGTGTGGGTGCAAAGCAAGGCAAAATAAATAGTATCGCCTAAGTTTCTGGCCTCCTAGGAACTCCTGCAAAAATGTCTCTCAGTTCCTGAATATTCAATGACTTTCTAGTACAACATACTTTGTAAACCTTCTTGTGGCATCCTCTGATGCTTATAAAACTGATTATAAAATAAGCAAACATTTGTGTACCTTCTCTGAATTACAAGATAGAAAAAGACAAAAATAATGCAAACATTTTCAGATTAAAATCATACTTGGAAAGGAAGAGCGTCACAGAGATTTTATCACTTTAATGCTCTCTCCACTACCCAGCAGCCACGCAGGCATCATCGAGGAGTCTGGAGTCCAGACACTGAGACACCACAGGAAAGTTTTGAAGGACATGTTCTTACACTTCAGCTGTACTGTCTGAATTCCACTGACTTCCCTGAATTCATTTTGTCAGTGTCTTTTACCTCTTTTTCTCATAACAATTTTGAATAATCTTGCCCTCATACTTATCTTAAGTGAATCCAGAGAAGATCCAACAAAAAATAGAAGTAAGACAGAATTAAGTCAAATGAAAAAATGACTAAATATGCAATATTTTATAAAACTTAGTTTATTTTTCAGTAATGACTGCTCACATAAACATTTCGTGGATACAGTTTCACATTTACAAGTGCACACATGTCATTCTTTGTTGTGTTGGTTTTAAAAGTGTTATCATTGGTTTCGGTCCCAGTCTGAGATCCAGGTAGATTTCTGAGCTGTGTTTCTTGTGTAATCAGAACTGTCCTCTTGAAACTGATCTGCTATCTTGCTCCAAGGGCTAGAAATCTTTGCAAGCTTTTCGAGTTGATCACTGTTACTTTCCTTGGGTTGTGCAGACATCTTTCATCACTCAGAACTTTTGTTCCATGTCACTCTGTCTTCCACAGTGGCACTTAATCTCACTTCTGCATTTGAAAGCTCCCAAGGGGCTTTCCCACAGTCAAAGCTCATTGGGGCTTTCCTATACTCAAAGGGGCATCGTAAAAAGAGGAGGAGAACAATACTCTATTTGGACAGATGGTGAATGGGCAAGGGGGAACAGTTTAAAACTAAGAGAGGAGAGATTTAGATTGGATATTAGGAGGAAGTTCTTTGCTGTGAGGGTGGTGAGGCACAGGAAGAGGTTGCCCAGAGAAGCTGTGGATGTCCCATTCCTGGAATTGTTCAAAGCCAGGTTGGATGGAGCTCTGAGCAACCTGGTCTAGTGGGAGGTGTCCCTGCCTATGGCAGGAGAGTTTGAACTAGAGGACATTTAAGTTCCTTCCAACCCAAACCATTCTACAATTCAATGATTTGCCTTTCTGAGTAGACATCTCTCTCTTTGGTTTAACCACTCTGTCTTGGAATCTTTTCCTCCACCATGTATTCCTCTCCTTTAAATTTTGCATGTGACCACATATTTCCTAAGTTTATATGTGGAGACGTATTAATATGGATATTTTTACAATAAACATCTGTTTAACATCTATCTGTTGCTAATATGCACTGTAAACTTAAGTGTATGCCTTAAGTCCCTCCTGGAAAATAATTTTGCTGCTTTTTTTCCCCCTTCCCAACTGTGTACATATTGTAAATAAATTTGTACTCTGAAGCCATAGTGTTTATGTCCAACTGCCATTCTCCCTCATCCATCCCTCCTCTCCTCTCCTTTCCTTAAAGATGGCTATGCAGAAACATCTGCTTTGTGTTACCCTCTGTGTCAAACAGAAAACAATAACAGTGCTCATTAAGAAGTTTCCATGTTTAACTTTTGCATGGCAACTTTCAGAGAAAGAGGACCTCCCTGTTTTTTCTTGAAGAGCTTTGTTATTTTCTCACCATAAACTCTCCAGAAGGCTTTCAGCAGCTCTGTCACGATGCTCAGTTTCTTGTCTGGAAGCCTGAGCCCCTGAAATATCCCATTCTTACACTCATCAATCACATGGCATGGCGTGCTTAGCTCAGTAACTGGAAAATGACTGCTGTTAAAATAATAGCTGTTGTTTCAAAACTTATGAAATATTTCAGAACCTCCTTGTTGACACCAGTAAGAAACAGTTTGTTCCCATGAATGCACAGTATGGTTCTAAACTAGTCCAGCCTGATAAAGAGAGCTCAAAAGCAATCAGTGTTTCAGCCTGCTTGGTAGGTGTTCTTTCATTTCATCTAGAGTTACCTGTGGTCTGAGTTCAGGAAGATGGAAAAGCTCTGTTCTTTCCTGTTGCCCATGAAACATTGAGGAACATCTGTTATAAGAAAAAATCCTTAATGGAAAAGAAGTTAATACCAACATTGATGAATATGAATTTCTAGGTGATTAATTCCTTTATTATCTGGTCAAAAGGCTTTTGAACTCTTTTAAGACCTCATAATACAGGTCAGCCTTGTGGATGTGGCTGCATGGTGTTAGCATAGATGTTGTACAGAGAAATTTCTTGGTAAGTGGTACAGCAAAACAGATCAGGTCTAAAAGAAAGGGAAAGGGGAAAGTTGCTTCCAAAAGCTCTGAGTAAGTTGATTTTACTCACACTCATTCTTACTTCCACTGACCACAAGCACCAAGTGTGCCTGAGTGCTCTGGCACTGTGTGGGTCACAAAGGACCAGGGAAACTGGCTGCTGAGTCCTTGTCACAGCTCTGGGGTTCTTCATGATTGGCAGTGATGAACTACTTTTTAAAGTATTTCATGTCCATTTAGGAATAACATTTATCCTCCTGTTGTAATAAGAGGAGGGAATGGTGTGCATGATATTCTGCAGCCTTGTTGCCATCCATTCTTCTGTTCTCAGAATGTCTTACGTTAATGAGTAATTTCTGCTGTGGTCTTATCACAGTGTGTGTTGTCTGGGTTTGACACATTCCTTAATGTGATTGACTGGGAACTGCCTTGTTCATTACATTATCTTTTTAACCCTTGTTCTGCTGTTTCTTCTAGTGCTATCTCTTTCTCTTACACACGTTTCCATTCATAATTAGTTCTTACCAACCTCAATACTTTGGTTACGAGTCTTTCCTTCCTGGCTATAGTTCTAGGAAAATCTTGGAATTACAGCTGTGCAGGACTTAGGCGGTGCGAATAACTGCTTTCCCCATATCAGGAAAAGACAAGAGTTGTGTGTGGTTCATTATAAGAACATAAAATGGCAAACAATGCAACTCAGGAAGACACATAACTCTAAAGCTTATAGGAAAGCAGAATATAACAGAATGCCACATCTCCTATGTATAGCTGCATAAAATTTGTCAAGGAGAGGCCATCTCTCCGTCTTCTTCAAAAACTGTCAAGTTGTGTCATAATGCCAAGACTGAGAAACCTTTCCACCTTCAGCTTGAGGATTAACTTTCTTTTGAAGAGAAAGAGAATGATATAAAGAATGACATAATTATCCCTTGAGTATAATAATTTAAATTTTTTTTTGGTACATTTTTATCACTTGTCCATGTGAGAATTCTGAGAAAAGAAATTTATTTTTTCAACCGAGTAGATGCTTTCTCTGTATCTTCATTTATATCCCCTGTCAATAAACTCTGGGATCTTGATGCCATTGTGTTTGAGGAAGCAAGGACTCCATAACACAGACTTGAAGAAAATAGGTATTGGAGGCTAATAGTGCAACACAATACTGGCTGATGGTAGGACTGAGTAGACAGCTGTATACCTGCTGGTTTTGTTTTGAAATGTTGTATCCTGCTGATATCTGCTGTGCTTAAATCTGTAAGAGTGTTCAGTTTTTCTGTTTCTACTGTGGGCTGAATTCCATGCTTCTCCAAATGGGAGCGTTTCCATTTTGAAATCTAAAGTACTTCTCCATTGCACAGAATTAATATAAACTTTCTGTATTCAGTGCAGATGGATTTATATGCTACCTGGCTTTTTTTTCTTTTTCTTTTTTTTTTTTTTCTTTTTTTTCCCCCATTACTGGTTTGGTTCCACAGACAGGTGGAGGTGGATAAGTATATGTGCAGGTTGAATGGATGCCAGGCATAGAAACCATCTGTATGATCTAACCTGCAGAGCTCTACAGTGCTAGTAACAAAACCAGACCCATATCAGCAGCTGCAACCATTGCCTTGGTGTGATTTTACTGGGCACCATGTGTTTTGTGCATCATCATTCTTGACCATATGTAGAAACTTCAGATCGTTTATAAGAATGAGTTAGGGCTAATCCTGCCTTGCTAAACAAAAGTCCAGTTTAGGCTGGGTGGAATTACAGACTCTTTGTCACTGCTCTGTGATTGCGTTTGTGCTGTGTAATCACAGTTCCTGTGTAAATGGCCACCATGAGAGATTGGACACTGGGATATTTCTTAGCAAACAGATGCCTACAAACACTTTAGATCCAGGTGGGCATGTGTAGTGTAGAATCAGTCTCATTGTAACAAGTGTTTTCTAAATGCCACCTCCTGCAGGCCGATAGTACAAAGCTACCGCAGAGGAACTACAGATTTCAGAAGCTTTCAAGATGAAACTGAGGACTGGAAATGTTTATTGTCTCTAGCTTTCACTGTACTTCCTACAGCATCGATTATACTTTCCCATTACGGGTCTGTGAGTATGTGAAGAGGAAATCTGAAGTATATTTATAAAACATTTCCAAGTAATTCTGTCCTTTATGACTGTGGTTCCCAATGTTTCTGCACGTTAACCCTACCTGAGGTATATAATCACCATTTTCTTTAAAAAATCCTGAAAGCAGGAGTTCTTTGTCCACTAATCATGTCTTGACAGAAGTGTTCTGATAGGAGATGAAACAGGTAAGCTTCTCCTTTCCAGAAAGTTGAATCAAACATCTACCTTGCTCAATAATTTGGATTTCAATTTCTTTATCATTCATTTCAATAAGCACAATGAAGAAATCAAGTATCCTCTCACTAGCAATAGCAGAAATTGATATGCCATGGTTTGAAATTGCACTAGTACCTAATGAATCCTTCTGGGTCTGTAGGATTCTGAGTCTGTCAGAAAGCCGTCTTCTATTTCCAATATCATTATCAGCAAAACAGACATATTTGTCAAGCTTAGATACAAATCATATAATATGCAGTTAATTTATAACAATAATTTATTGTTAAAAGGAGAATCTGGCCTATGGGAGGCACCCAGTGCATCAATGGAGTAATGCTGAGCTCTGGTGACAGTGGAAGCTGTGTAGACACTCTGGGCTATGCAGCAGCAAGGTGCAATGAAAAGGAGGATTAAGAGTAAAAAGATGAGTTGTGACCCAGAACTTCTGACTGCCCAGGGCATCTTGCTGAGAAAAAGGAAGGAACAAGTAAGACCTTTAGAATGTTAAAAACGTTTTGTTTCAGTGTTTAAAGAGGGCTGTCTTTCTCATTGACCTTTATGTAGGATATGGACTTTCCTGTTCTTGAAATTAATGCTGTTTATGGTGTAAGCCTGAACAGTTAGTAATGTACAGAGAGGCAACTTTGTGTTTGCATCTCTTGGAATTGAAAACCAATGGACAGTGCCCTGTCTCTCCACAGCAATCTGTTTAAGAGAGCAAAGTTAATCTCTTGCCTTGAACAATAGTGGTCTCTGGAGAAAATATCTTCTTTAGAAAGAATTGCATGGCTTTGTGTCACAGTGTTCACTGCTTTCTGGAGGCAGATTATAATACTGAAAAAATGCCAGTATCTTTTTGTGTTTTAATGTGCAGAATTGTGCTGGTTCTCTCTATTTAATTGAACCTTTATTTCACACATGTGCTACTACTTGATAAAACAGTCCCATGTGAGAAAAAATGGCAGAAAATGCAAACTGGAGAAATCCCAGCCATCTCACAGCAAAATCTATGCTCTTTTGTACTGCACACAATATGTTGCATTCTTTTTTCAGATAGGCCAGCAGCAGAAATCCCACCATGACCATTCCTCAGCTGTAACAGTTTGCTGCTTCTGCTAGTCTGGAATTTGATGTGTGAAAATGTGGCAGCATCATTGGGCCAAGATGTATCCATTGGTAACAAAAAAATAAACATCCACAAGTTGGGCATGATGATACATAGTTTATGCACAGGATTCCTCTCTTGGGGTGGTACTGCCTGATAACGGTGTTCAAACACCCAGGTCAGGATGGCAGCATAAATCAGCAGATAAAATCTGTACTACCTTCTAATTTGTTTCTGGAAAAGGTATTGATTTTGGCTTGCAGGTTGTGGCCACAGACATATCAAAGATAAATAAGAAGTGGTCTATTGCTTGCAGTAGGCAATGTAACCCAACATTTATGGTCATGATGACACCAAACAATCTATCTGCATCGTATTGTTTAAGGACATTCCTTGCTGAAAGGTGAAGAAATTGTCTTGCACTGCATGCCTTAATGTTACTGTTCCTTTTCTTTACCTTCTCTGATCTAATATAACCAAACTCGGTGATTTTTTTGGTATGACTCTGAAAAACTTGCATTATTTTTCTTCTGGGGCAGTGGCTTTGTTCTTAGTAATTTGAGAAGAAGAGGAAATAAGTTTTGGTGACTTGGGGAAATTCTCCGCTGGATGCCAAAACATATGCTTGTATTTTTGAATTGATTTCTCTCACAAGATAGCACAGCACACAGAACAGTGAGTGAGCAAATGCCTTAAACAAAACTGGTATAAATCCCAATGCATATAAATAACTCATAACAGAGAAACTGCATTATTAATATGTCTGTCATTCCACAGCTCAGAAGGGCGCCTTCATCTACTATATGTTTCAGAATCCCAAAATAGGTCACCCTGAGGACTATCTCCTTCTCCATTGCCATGAATGCTCTGGGTTATTATTTCTCTTGTCTCATTTTTTCATAAGAAATACAGCAAAAAAACCTCACTAATCTGTCCTCCCACGATACCCTGCTGATAAGTTGTGTAAATCATAAATTATTCCTTTCAACTACAGTAAATTTGTTTCATGGAAAGAAGGAAAAAACAAATTAAAATGGGAACCTAGGGAACAACTGAATATTACTTTTGCATCTCTTCAGAGAAAATTTTTATTACTAGTACTAATAATAATCCCCAAATTGTATTCTGGAAGAAACCTACCTTTTCTCAGGCTATCCATTCTCAGACTTTGGATATAGGTTGTGTGTTTCTACTAATACTTAGTTGGGTTGATTCATTCATTAATTGATTGACAGGAGGGATTCCACTGGTTGCTGCCTGCCATTGGGACAGTGCACTACTCATCACAACTCCTTGAGAAACCACTCTGCCCAATTTCCTACCTGACTTACTGGCCACTGATTTGTTGATAAGGAGATTGTGACAAAGGCTGTGCTTTGTGCAGCCATCAGAGTTACTTGCCTGATGTTTTCTGATTACAGAAAACAATCAGGTTGCTTCAATGTGATATCTCTCTGTTGTTTTGCCACCTGTTCCAAGACAAACCTCCATGCACTCAAGCCACTCCTTTACAAATATTCACATATACTTATGGATATAAATAGATAAATCAACTCACATAAACACAGATGAGCTTGCATTTGAGGTGCCATGTCACTTCTCTTTAGCAAAAGAGGGCATCTTGGCATGGCTCATTTCTAGACCACAAGAAATCTAAGGTGTTCAAACCTAGCAAAAACTTTTCCTGTCCAAATTTTGTCAGTCAAATGCTCTTTTTAAAGGATGCACAAATCCAAAAGGTGGTGGGATTTTGGAATTGGGCTTTAGTTCACTAAATCCTGGAGGCAGGAAACACTGGAGGCTGATCATATTCTCTTTTCAACCTGCTTGCATTCATTCTGTAGGACTTCAGAACACCCCAAATCCTGACTGGAACCACTTCAGGCTTATAGGTGGTTTCTAACTTTTGGAGCACTTTTGGACAATAATTTGATGTGCATTTTTCCATCTGCAGCTTTGGATTGAATGTTTTCAATCTCAATCTGCTCATTTTTCACCTCAGAGCCACTACTGTGCTGTTGTTTTACAAGAATTTGAGTGCTTTATTTCTATGAGGTATTGGTACAGAGAGTCACGTCTGACAGAGAGATTAATGAGTTTTCTGCTCCAATATATTTATATACAAAGTTTTGCTTTGTTTTGTTTATTTTGAATTGGGACCCCCTCTGCTTCATTACTAAATGACGCAAAGAAAACTGCCAGAAGCATAAGGAAAACTGTGTAGTTTTACACTTTTATTGCTTCCATAGTACCAAGACAGGAGAAAAAGATCTCATGGTGTAGAAAAATAGAAAGCCTTAATTAACTATGACTACAATTTTAAATTTATTTATTTATTTATTTATCTAATAATTTTCTGTTCCTGTGGCCCACTTAGTGAGCGAAAAGGTGGACATATATGTATTTTTGTAGATACGCTAGCTTCACTTTGTGGGTTTATAGATTTTAAATAGATACAACTTTCTCCTAACTTCACTTTGGAGAGGCACTAGTTGTAGCCAAGATGTAACAGAGACCGAGGAAAGGTGGAAAATGCTTCTCCCTTTATTGCTAAAGGGAGAATTATTATTATCTGATTTCTTCCACATCACTCTCAAAAATGCATATTTAGGGTTTTCCTAAAGGTGCCAGCTGTAACATAATACTCTTGAAATTTGAGAGATACTAAGCTAAAATACCTTTCTTTCCCCTTTTTAAAATCTTCTGTTCAAATTAACAGTTAAAGGAATAAACAGTGTTGTTTCTTCAGCTTTGAAAATTACCATTAAATCTGTCAAAAGGATTATTACAACTACAAAGCTATCCCTTGCAAAATGAGCTTGTATAGTAAATGTTGCCATTGTAAAATTGGAGGCATTTTATAACATCAAAGTGATAATATTACAATTGTCAAATTTAGATAATCTTTCTATTAAATTTGGATTATATATGTTGAATATATGCTCCACATTTTGAAAGTGTGTTTGCAAACATGTTCCTACACTATTTCTTATCTCTGTGTGGATTATTTCTAGAAAGACCTGAAGGGGTGGAAAAAGGAAACAAAGGGCGGGAACAGATTTAACAGCTCAGTAGGCTATCTTCCAGATTTGTGGACAGATTTAAAAGTACATTTTTCTTCATATTAGAATTGCCTGCCACAGCAGAACTAAGCCTATGCTATCATGTTATGAACAGAAATCAAAATCTGAAATTATGACTAGGCAGCTTATAAAAATGGACATTGAATCTGGTCCGAATTCAGAGTGAAGGGATGTTCAGGCCCATATCTAGTTTAGTAAAAGGAGGTAGACCATTTTGCTCAAGCTCTTGGACTGAAACATTGAAATTTTATGGGTTTAGAACCTGGCTGTAGCATTTGTTTCTTGTGTGATGGTGGGTAAACCACATCAGAAAATTACGCATCTTATGTGGTCACAAAAGTCCATTTTTCAAGATCCAAGAGTGATAATAGCATGCTTGCTTAAATATTATTCCATTATGTCTAAATTCTGCACAGACTTATTCCTCTCACAGTGCTAAAACCAGTTATCTCTGCATTTTTAAAATTTAAATAAATTTGTCTTTTTTTAGATTGTAATTCTTAGTATCCAAATTATTTTATAGTAAGAAAATATTACAGTTAGCAAATGGTGAATCATGCCAAAAATGTCAAAAACTGAGATTATAACAGAGTTTTAGATTCCTTTTCCTTTTTGAACAATGAGAGCAGAGTAGACCTATATTGCTTTTAAAGATATGTCAATAAAATGATGTGCTTGAGTTTGATTGTTCTAAAGCCTACAAAGCTATTAGTCTTCTTTTTCCCCAGTAAAAGCAAACACATCCCCTTACTGCCTTTCTTTCAGGGTAAATGGTGACAGCATGTCCAGAGCACAGTGGGAATGTACTGCAGATGATGAACTAAACAAGGACCTGGTGTCCTGTTCCCTGCTAGGCTGAATGGTGGGTATTTGGCCACAGTGCCTGTGAGTTATCAGCTTAGTGACACATTTCAGGCTGAACCTGACCCAGGTCCCATTAGTTGTTCCCTGTAGAAAGAATTGCCTTGCACACACTGAGCTTTCTGAGGAGAATGCTACTGTGAAACTGTGTGCAGTGATATACATAAAATTGGATATGTGGCTGTGCTAATCCTTGCTTCTCCCTGCTCTGTTGGGCCACACTAAGTCTGTCACAGTCAGGGTTTGCCAGAGCTCTTAATGGGTCTTGGGAATGCAGCCTTTGCAGAGGGGGATGCTCCTTCCCTCAGCTGCAGGATAACCCATGCATACGAGCACATGTTTAATATCACAAATGTCTCTGTTTCTCTGTCTCTGCAGTAAAATACAGGTCTCAAGGTACCATTTACCCTCTTTTAAGCACCAGAACAGGAAGGAATTTGTTCATAGCATTACTGAGCTGGGGATATAAAAACTAATGGAAACCAGTTCAAATACATTCAAGCTTGCAATGCTCATTTCTCGAGATACTATATTATGATGTTGGTTAAGGATGTCTGTGTATTTGTAATTTTTGTGCACTTGCTTCACCAAATTAGGAGTTAATTTGTAGCAAACTTTTAAAGAGAAATGAAGCATTATCATTGAAATGCATGAACTCCACACAAGTTGGGCATGTAAGTAGGGAACTTCGATAAGTAGTAAATGGTGTTCTGGTTCTAGTCCACCCATTAATAGCAGCCAGGAAACCAGGCAACAGAAAAGGATCAGATTCTACTCTGGGATGTATTATGGTTTGTCTTCTCAATGGGAATAAAGTATGTGCATCTAAGGGAGGAGCTTGGCCTTACAGCACAATTTTTCAGATCTGGCTATATGACCAACCTCCTGAGACAAGAACATAAACTATATTGTGTCTGCTGTGAGACTACACTTCTTGGGGAAAAAAACAAAACAAACCAAAAAATGCTTCTTACCCCTTTTTTCAACTGTGAAGTCATCTGTTCTTCAACTTAGTAAAAAAGCATTTGAGACACTTCTTTGTCTTTTCTGTTTCTATTGCTTTTTCGTCTCCATAGTGGTTAGATTCTGCTGTATTACTCTGAAACGTAAAACTGTATTTCTTTTAGCTCTTGAAGGTTCCTGAATATTTGCCTTCCCTATATTGCCAGGCTTTTTTTTGGTATCCCAGAAACATTAACAGGGCTTGCATACTCAAAAGGCTGTTTAAAGGAACCTAAGAGACCATTCTTCCTTCCTTAAAAGTATTGGGTTTAGATATATCACGCACACCAGTTACACTGATTAAGAGAACTTGTAGGCATGGAGCTCATTACCATTGCAAAGCCATTGTATGAGGAGATCATTCTTAAATATTTAGAAGTTTTTCTGGAAAGAGGCGAGTGAAAGTTGCTACCTAATACTTGATTTCATCTGGTGATGGCTCCACATGTTTTGTGATGTGGGTTTGACTCTTAGATTTGTGTTAATTAACAGCATTTAACTGTGGCTAGAAAAGAAGCAGGAGTAAGTTAATCACAGTCCAGGTGATTGCTACAGGATGCCCTCTGCTAAAAATCATAGCTCTGAATTCATCAAGCCCTTTCTAGAAAATAGTTAGAAGTGAACATTTGCAGCATTGAAGTACTTTCTTGATCTCAAATCCTGTAATACTTTGTCAGAATCTGTCTTGAACCTTAGTACTTTGGACAAAGAGAAAAGTTAATAGGTTGTAAGTGTACTGTGAGATACTATAAAAAATCTACTGCTAAAGAAAGAGAGCTGAAGCTTGCTAGTCACCATGGGCAATGTAGGTCTTACCCTTGGTTTTGGTGATAAAAGCCTGTTGAAATTCTGTTGTTGAAAAGTTCCACTCATGTAAAATGCTGGAGCGGTATAGGAATTACTTTCTTCTGTTTGAAATGTAAATTAGGAATACATATTGAGCTTTTCAGTCATATAATTTTGGATTTGAGGTTAAATTAAGCCAACTATTTATGCAGAGTCAAGCACTTAACAAGTCATGCACCTAAAGACAAGATTTTCAAGTCAGCAATGGGATAGCTGAAGGAAATGACTGCATAGATCCATTGTACAATAAAGGTTGAAAGTGGAGATGCACAGTCTGAGGAACTTTGAATTTGCTTGTAGTGCAACAAGAAGGAGCCTGTCAGAAAGGGACCTCCTGAGGACCTATTTCCCAAATACTTAGAAGCTTTCTGACTGAGGTAATGGCTTAATGATCAGATAACCACTCGAATAATCATCTGGCATTAGTTCTTGTGCTCCCACACATGTTCTGTTAAATAACCCCCTACTTCAGCATGATGTGTGGTGGTTTGATTGTTATGAAGTTATATGGAAACATAATTGTGGGGGAAAGTGAGATTCACCTTACCTAACTCTATCTGACCAATCTTAGGCTGGGACATGCATTTCTCTGAAAGTGACTACATCCTTGCTGGAAAGTGAAGGAAGGATGATGTCCTTGTGCACAGGCTTTCAGACACCCCAGCTTGGCAGATGACTCTCAGCTGCCACTCTCCTTCACTGCATTACAGAAAATGTTCCAGTCACCACCTTACACATATCAGTGATCTCTAACTTTCTGGTAGAATCAAATCATCATAATCCAGGTCATGCAACATTAGTAAATGAAATAGTCTTATCTGGCCCTTTGGACTATATCTGTCAAGAGACCACAGAATAAAGCAGGCTTCTAACGTATTTCCAGATATACCTTATCTGGTAAATACAACAAACTTATACTGATGAAGAACCACTGTCACCCCACAGAATGGCATTTTTTCCAGACACCTAATTTTTGATAGAGTTATTTAGGATTTTTGGTGGCTCAAAATGCAGTTTTTACCTTACCTAATCTTAAAACAAGTGGCAAATGAAGTCAACACTACAAACAAACGAAATAGCCCTTAACGATGATGACAGCAGTGGTATCTTCTTATTTCTCTGAAAGAAATGTCTTCACTAGTGTCACTGTTTTCAGTCATGCATAAATGCCTGTAGGTGTGGACTGTGTGTTTTCATTAGATTCTAATAAAATTCTGAAAAATTCTATCTCTTTCATGTATCTAATATTTTATTTAGTTTTCATGTCACCCACATGAACTGCTGTGGAGGCCTTTTTCTTTTTCACTGCAGTGGATCTAAAGGAGATACCTTAGGATAGGGGAACACACATGAGATAAATTTGCTTAAACATTGATTAGGGAAACACCAAACAGCTGCAGCAGCCTTTGCAGTGAAAGGAGATGGTGATGGAAAACTGAGGGAACTGCTGGATTTGAGCTGGGCTGTGGAAGTGTAAAAATGAACTGTAGTGTTACATGGTAACATGACTAGAGAAATTAAGGTCTTGTCAGTGTAACGCTCTTTGGTGGCTGCAAGAACAAGTCTTGGTTTTAACGTTTCCTCGCTTCTCTCTGATTAGCTAAGGGGTGCTAATATTCCTACCAAAGCTTTCACATGTAACCCATATGCTGCTGAAAAGTACTTTCACACCGTAACTTTATGAGCAAAACACATGATCATGTAATGTGATATCTGAGGATATGTGTGAAGTATTTTCCAGATAAAGAAGGCCCCCGTCTGTACAGAACCAATTATTCTTTACTTCCAGCTGCTCGACAGGTGAAGTAACATGAAATTTTAATAACAAATAGACTTTTTAGGAAGCAAGGAGTATCCAGAACCTCAGAATGACCTGCAACTGTATGCTTTCAGCTCATTATTTCAGTAGTAATATTTCGTTAAAGACTGGATGTGAACATAGCCCGTCTCTTAACATAATTGCAGGAAAATTTAAGTTCATTTATAAGATATTTGAAATGACTCCCAAGAGCAAGACCATACATGAGCATACAACACACTAACAGACAGTGAGTGAGTCCAGATTAGCTTGTAAGGAAAAGCTTGTGAAAGGGGAGCAGGAAAATCAAAAAAGTAAAAGAGGGAGTGTAAAAAGCCCAAAACACTCTGCAAAAGCATTTTGTTTAGGAGCAGGATAAAGAATACAAACATTTGAACTGAGAACTATCAGGAAAAGGTGCTTTAAACAATCAGCAAAGCTTGATTTTTCCTGAGCTTGGGAAAACAGGACTTTTGAAGTTATTTGTAAATACTTTTACAGAATTGCACAGCAGCAAGGTTTGTACACATACATTCTATCTCCATGACACTGAATATTTCTTTTTGGCTAGCTGTCCTTACCTAAAAGCAACTTGGGCTTGTGGGAAATTCTCAGCTGAATTTACCAGTGAAAAATAACTCAAACCACAACATTTAAAAGATAGACTTTTACTGTGTGCACAGAATTATGTGCAAAGAAACATCTTACCACATCTCACATCACATGCTTTGAGAAAACGTCAGTAGTGCTGAGCATTTTTAACAAAGAAAATATGATGGTTTGCATTGTAGAAAAAACAGTCTGGCTATCATCATAAAAAGTGACTGTACAGCATGGAGAATATATTTCCTGTACTGAATTTGGCAGTGTGCTTCAACTGTGAACCATATCAATCTCTGAAACGCGTTTTTGATCCAGTTTAGCATTTTTAGCAACAAAAATGTTGATAAAATATTTTTGCCCAGCTTATAAAATAGCTAGTAATATTTTAGAATTACTGGTCTGAAAAATGAATCTGAGGCTTCCTCACTGATGTAAATATATGTAAACATCTGTACATCTCTTCTGAAGTTAAATATTTTCACCCTTCCCTTTCCTATCTGCCATTCCCCCTAGCTTGCTGAGCTAGTGTGTGCACAGGTATTATCAAGAATTATACATTTTGGGGCCTGTTTCCAGTCTGAGTGCAGCAGTGTGATTTCAGATAGGTCACTCAATTGACTGATAAGACTGAATAGTTTTGCTGTTTTACAGCTATAGGCACCCAACCAACCATTGGAGATAGCTGCACTTTACAACAAAACTGTATAAGAAAACAGATATATTGTGAAAGAACTGGGATGAGGGAGGTTTTATTATTAATCTTTCTTATTATGGTGGTGCCCACCAAGATGGAGACTGAATAGTGTGCAAACATGCAGAACTGAATACTTTGCATTTCTTGTAATTTGGACCAGCTGACTGTCATCAGACCTGGAGAGATGAATTTTATACTTTTTAAAGGATTGGTCCTAACACAAAGATCCTTAAAGCCAGAGGAGTGATTCCTTTGGAAATGTTATTTTTATTCAAGTTTATAATGAAACTGTAGGTTTGCTGTTCATGCTCTGAGTAGAGAACTGCACACATGAAGTGAGTTTCTTCTTCAGTGAATGTCTTCTCCCAGTCACCTCCACGCTGCTTTTCTTTGTCTTTCAGCACTGCAGAAAGCAGCTCACAGGACATGGGACTGGAAGACACCGATGTGGCAATTTAGGAACAACCAAATACTGACCTGTGTGACACTCAAGCCACCTCCTGCTTAGTTATTCTCGTCAGATACCTTGGCAGTCTGCTCACTCAGAGTCATGCTCAGAGGCAAGGATACCAATAACCCTGTGAGATGTAACATTATCACTGGCATCCAGACAAGAATTGCTGGCATAAAGTGGAGAAGCTAAATCTAGAAATGGCCCTGGAATTGTGTATGTAACTAGAAAGATCATTGATAGTTTAACTAGAAAAATGTCATGTAATTTAATTTCCCCACAGCAATCTGTGAATGTCTCATCTTTCCTTTATACTGTTGCCTAACCACGTCTGGATTCTGGAGAGGGGTGAGAATGGACTGGGAAATATTTCACATATGGGAATATATGGCATATATTTCAACTCTGTGTTCATGTATGTATGTTGATAGATCTCTTGCAGGTGTAAGGTTAGTAGTTGTGAGTTACTCACAGACACATTCTTATCTTTTATCACTGTTCACATCATCTTGAAATTTAAAACCTGGGAAGAATGCATTTTGGAACAGCAAATACCTTCCAGCTCCAGGTGCAGAGGAGTGTGTCCAGGAATGCTCAAGGCTATGTGCTTTTGAAACTGCAGGTTTTTCGCCTTGGAAAATATCAGCTGACCATTGTTCAAGGAAGTTTACTAGAAGCTGTCTTTGGTTCTTACTCTGCTGAAAGACGTGCTGTAACTCTGGATTTATCACTGGGAACCCGTGTCCTGTGTACAATATGAGAAAGAGAAGGAAAGTCATACAGTGGACTTGTATGGCTTTACTCAGTGCTAGACCTTGATAATATTTAAAATCTTTCACAATTTAAAAAAATGTTATGTTTGGCACTGCTCAAGGCTGTTTCCTCAGCTGGTCTGTCGTTCCAGAGTCTGTCAAAAATGCTGTAGGTGTGTTAAAGTATCAGACTGAGAGGAATTACACATTCACAACACTCAGATGATGTTAGAGGAGCTACATGGATTTATTCTTGCTGAGTAGTCAGGCAGTTTCCTTCCAATTAGCTTGCATATCATCTTACCCTAGAAGCAATGCTGTGGAATAAATGAAGGAAGAGTCATTGGGTATTTATTCCTTTTTTTTCATCCTTTAAAGAGGCCAGTAGTGATACGTATTTTTATATTTTTTAATCTTGTTTTCCTGAAACAGAAACTACATTCACAGTAATTGTGTCTGTGGATGTTCTTTTCTATTCTTCTCTCAGAGTCATGACATTACCATGTAGAGATAACGATTTACTGAAATGTTCTGACATTTACAATGGCCATTGTCATAAAGGTTTCTCCTTGAGTATCATTCTGAATTTTGCTTTGCAGTCATGGTGACTTTGTAGGTCTCAAGGGATTCTCTTTTACATTTCTATTGCTCTAACGGCTAAGAAGTTTAAACAGAGAGAGAGAGAGCTGGAATTGCAGCAGCTATTGTTGAAACAACAGGACTATTTAGAAATTATATGCGATAAAACTGGAGTTATATCTGTTGAAACCAGAAATAGGCAGTGGTCCTTGTTCCATGCTTCTTTGTAGACTATGGCTGAAAACCACAGTATCTCTATCATAGTTCTGAATTATCTTGCATTTGGAATTTCTACTCCCAAACTTACTCCTCTTAGAGAATTTAGATGTTTACAGTTACAATGTATATGTTTGGAAAGGCACTGTACTTGACCAGATTTAATTAGTGTAGTACAGTATACTGTAATTATAAATATCACTCCTTTAGAAAGCTTTTTGTCTCCAGAGAGCTGCATATAGTACCATTAACAACCTTCTCCCCTTTTGATATATTTTTGTGAAACAAACAAACAAACAAACCCAAACAAAAAAAAAAAAAAAAAAACAAAAAAAAGAGAACATAGTTTAGGTTTTCTGAAGATGATGGACCATTTTTTACTGTAGGAGATTGCACTGGCAACACTGCTATTATATTCTACTATCAATAGTAGAATATAATAGAAAGTAACACCAACCTAAGTTCATCTGGAAAAGAGCATCAGTCAGTTATCAATATTAAAAAAATGAAAGCTTGCATGTGGCCTGCTCTGTCAGTTGTAACATCATCTGGAATACTGCACATTCATCAGAAACTTTTTCATGACCTTGGCAGGAAAAATAATAAATGAAAATGAGGAGTTTGCGTGCCTATATCCAGTAATGATTTCATGTACTTACATGCAATCTTGATATGCTGACGGCTTGAATCCTATAGCAGCCACAGCAGGCCAGAGCAAACCCTGCAACCTGTTTTCTGAGCCTTATTGCTCATTTTTCAGACTGCTGGTAGCTCCTACTACATGGAAAGGAAATTGCTGTTAATCTATTTTTTGTATGATTAATCTTTGGTACTTACTTCAGATGCCTTTTTGCAGCCCATAATTTGTCTGCACTCAGAATGTCCTCAGGAACTCTTGAATTAAGGAGTCCACAGTTTATATGAGCCTGTCTGCTATATTGTCAGATGTTACCTTTTTGCCCATTAATGTCTTTTGAAGCTCTTGATTTCTAGCCAAATATCTGACACTAAAATCAGTATGATACTTCTATCCCATTTCTGGAAATAAGTTAATTAGATTCCCTTCGGGCCCTGAAAAAAAGGCCTCTTATCTTTTATCAGTTTAATTTCTGCTGTATCCATTTGTGTAAGTGCTATGTGAGAGAACACTCCTATTCTATTGCTTATTTAGTTTACCTTTTTCTTAATTTTTGGTTGCTCTTCACAGACTTCAGAATTTATTTTAAGACCAGTAATCTGTGAGGAATTAGAAAACAAGATCTAAAAAAACCTTATTTCTCTTAATATTTCCCTCTTTCTTAAATTCATGACTTGCTCGGTAGGGGCCTATTTGGGGCAATTATGATCTATTGCAGTGTTAGTTATATGACATTAAAATCAATATGAAACTGAGCATAAAGACTCCTCCCATTCACTCCTTAGGCATTCTTTCAATCTCTTTTAACAGGACAACATATTGCAAAGAAAATCTGCAAGAGAAAAATATATGAAATAACTAGGTTGTGAAACAAAGCAAAATTAAAGCATGTGCATAGGGCATACAAACACATTTATACTATTTTTATTTAGACTTATTTATATTTTTACTTATTTGTCTCTATATACATATAGATATTTATATTTACTTTATATTTATAAACATATCTTTGGTGCATACATGTTGTTATCATGTTATCTCTAAAACACTGAAGTGCTAAAATGATTTAAATTTCCTTACATTCCAAATCATACATTAAAGCTCTGATTTGAACTCCACTATTCAAAGGGGAGTTGTGGATCTGCTCACACTGGTATCAGTGACAGTTATATTCATTTATCAATAGGAGAGTGTTTGGGATCCCACTAGGCAGTCTGAGACAGTAACACGTTAGATTTCCTGGGCTCCAGCTGTTTGTAACTTTCTGACATATTCTTGTCAATAAAATGAACATCTAACATTCCTGAAGAGCAATGTTATGGAACTGGGGACAGGAAAAATCAGGATGAAGCCTGACTTGAAGAAAGGTTCTCCTTTGTCGCTGTTTGGTCACAGTTCACACAGAGTCCCTGGGTGCTGCTGTTCTGTAGCTCAGTACTGCATCTTGTCAAAGCATAAACCAGAACAACAATTACAGTGAGTTAAGCTTATGTCAGAGGCTATGCTGAGAGGAAAATTGTGCAAGAATCAAAAAGAATGGGAAGCAGGAGAGACGGAGGCTCATGAGTGTTAGTACTTGTCATCTACAAGGATGTGCAATTCAGCTTTCAGGAAAGTCATTTTTCTGTCTTGTATTTATACAGCTCCTTCCAGTTTAAATGAAATGGTGATTTGCTGAAAGTTGATACTGATAAAAGCATTAAAATGGTTTAAAAGGTTTATGAAAGGCAAGGTAATGAAGTTGTGCTGTTTACTCTCTTCATTCTGGTCACTCCGGACTCAACAGTAAAATGCTTATCTCCAGTTCTGCCTTGTCTAGGAAATGTGTGCATTATTGCATTCAAAGACATGGTAATTTGAGAAACAGACACACACCTCATGATAGCTGCAGTTATTTATCATGCATATAAAAAAAAATATGAATAAAGGAACATATAGTTAACTCCAGTATAAGCAGTTACTCCAGTAACTTCCTTTTTTATGTTAAAAAAAAGGCCATAATCTACAGATATGCATATTGTACCCTTTCAGTATGGTAGCGGATGCATTTCCGTCATCAGGAGTAGTAATGGGCCACAGATACGTATGGAAGTGAAAGAAATAGCACAAGTGGAAACGTGTTTAGAGGATTCATCCAGTGGTAGTGGTTTGTTTGTCAGTCTCTAAATGGGTTCATCCACAGTAATGCAAAGATTAGGAATCCTCAAAAGTGACATTTAACAATATCCTGTGTCTAAATGTCATAGGAAATTCAAGAGTTGAAACAAATTCATCTGAGAGGAAAATAAACTAATGGGCCTTGAAGTAACTGAAAATACAGTGAATAAAGAAGAAAACAATGAGGAATAGAAGCATAGAATGAACTTGCTATGTTTGATTTCACTGTAAAAAAATTGCAGTCCTCACACTAGTGGGCTGAAGCAATTCCCAGCTTTCATTCTGCTTTGCTATTAAAAGATTTCCTTTATATCTCAGCTCTCTGTGGCCCCATTTTCTGTGATGAAACAAAGCCATTAACCAATTGATATCTCTGCCAAAATGTGACTTTCTTCCAGCAAGGAACTCTGTGGCTTTTCAAAAGTGAGAACTCTAGTAGTTCTCAAAGTGCATTCAATTGCCCACAGTTGCTTTGAATAGGCATAGTAAGCTGATAAACACATTTCCAGACAGTTGTTAAAAAACTAAGATCAGAAAACACATCTCCCACACATAAGAGTAGCGTAAACCGGACTGGGAAGGACCCAGGAGGTCCTCATCGAGTTCTGAATATTCTTGAAATGCAATGTTAGCAGCTGGTCTGCTGAGTAAGTACAACAGATCTGTGTCTGTTGACCAACACCTTGCATTAAAGAACAACCAATCTCACAGGAGAGCTGCTTTGCTCTGGTTTTTCTCAACTTCCATGGCAACATGACCTCAGCTACAGCTTTCATCTCATGCTGACATCAAGCAAAATACATTCAAGCTTCTTGGCTCACTAAGAGCCTGCTCTGTGCATACCTTCACCACCCTACGGCATGAGCTCCCTGGCAGCAGCATCCCACTGTCTCCATGTAAAGGGTGGTGCTCTGGGTGTCACACACTGCGTCTGTCCCACGTCTCTGACATTCCTCACTGCCTGCTCTTCCCTATTCTCTTTTTGCTAAGAGCAGACAGTTGTGGGAGAAGCTCTGTTTTCTTCCTCCACTCCTGAACTCACCACACTCCCACTGCCAGGGGGAGGCACTCAGCCCATGTCCCCCAGGATTCCTGCTCAGAGGCAGGAGCAGCACACACAACTTGCTCTTTGCCTCTGCCCTGCATTAATCAGATCCCTCTGCTGAGGGGCTGAGCAGGGGTCTTGTGTTGTGACAAGCTTTTACTGGAAGCAGTCATTTGCTTTGTAGGTAACTGTGGGAACTGAAAAACACCTTTCATATTTCTCCCAGATAATTATACTCCTGGCTAGAAGACTACTATTGCCTGAGATTCTAGAATTCATCAGTGCTTCATGAAAAATTATCCCAAGAATACAGGTGGAGAGAAAAAACATCTAAATCCTCTTGAGTTCAGCCTAAATTTCTACAAGTCAAGCCTGGTGCTGCACCCCTTCCAGAGTTGTGGGAGCAGAAGAATTCAGCTTTAGTGAAGATTTTGGGGGATATCATACGAGTGCATGATGACTTCTCATGTGACTTGGCTGGTGCCTTCAGCCCTTATCTTGTGAGGTGGCCACAAGACAGAGTCCCTGATTAGTGTGAATCATCAGGACACTTGATGCTTTCATTTTCTTTCCATGGCCTTTCCTAAAGAAGTAAATTTCACTCAAAGTAAAAAAGAAAAAAAAGACCAAAAATCAGGAAAATGGGGTGGTCTCTGTTCCCTTCCTGCTCCTGATTTCACCTAAACCTGCATGAGTCGGTTCAAGCATCCTTGAGATATTTTTAATTCATTAATACTGTAGCAAAATCCTTTCCTCTCACTTTATGTGCTTTCACCCTGCAGACAGCCTGAATATACTTTGGAATATCATATTGGTCATATTCTTAAGGAGAACATCCTTAACTGAAAATCTTTCCCATAATGTAATGTTCTGTGATTCTATTTTTGGTGCATTGCAATATATATTTATACAATTAAGTTTCCTATTAAACATGAAAAGCCAAAAAGCATTCCTCCTGATATACTACTATCCTACTTCATGTCTATCTTTTCCTTGTTTGTTTAAGAAGCTGCCTTTTGGGATATCAGTAGCATGTTTGAGTGTCAAGAGGGGTCTGGTACTCAGTTCTGGTTGAATTCCTTCTTCGAGAAGCACAATCAACATTCCTTTTGATTCCTTGTAAAGGTCCAGCATTGCAAGGTCTGAAGGTGCTGCAGAGAGTTTGTTGCTTTAAATACTGCAAAATAACAGTGTGGGGAGACAGTAGGAGTGGGATCTGGACTGCCAGTATGATTAACCTTTTCTGAAGCAGGCTGTTTAGGATTTTCTACAAATCACAACTGGTTCCAGACAGGAAGGTGTTTGTTCAAACACATAACTTGTTCTACTCTGCTTCTGATGGCATTTGCTATGGCCATCAGATGAAGTTTTCACATTTTAAATAAGCTAATGTTCATATCATGTTCCATGTGTTCTTATAATATTTTTGGTTTTTTAGCCTCGAGGATGAGAATTTTGGGACAGACCAGGTCTTTTAATGTAAGGATTAAGCTTTCAGGACTTTAAACATGACAATTGTAAAGAGTAATTCACATCTAGAGTGATTTTTACCCTAGTCTTCACAGGCAACATGATTTAAGCACACTAAAGCAGAGTGTTTAATAATTAGAATAACCAGATTAAAGCAGAGATTATTTTTTTACAGCAAGCAAAAACAGTCGTCATAGATTAACTGACTACAGAATCAGGATTTTCATCTAATGACTGAGAATTGCATTTTTCACTTTGTGACACTGAAACCTTTTGCCTATGGTTTGAACATGACATCAGCTTAGATGAAATATAGCTTCAGTGTGTGGGTTGAAATCGTGGAAAAAAATGGAATTGTCATGTTTGTATTTGCTTTTATTATCATGTATGTATTTGCTATTATTATCTTGTTCTCAAATATAGAGAATTTTCCCTTATATAGTCAATGTTATTTCACATCATATATCACATCATTGTTTCCAAAGATAATATTAGTACTTTTCATGGCTTTTTAGGGCTCTTTTTTAGGCACTTCATGAAAGTCAAAGATAGGATCTTTGCAGTGAAGAGTCTGAGGGAATGTGAGGGCTTGTGTTAACAGATAAGCTGCACTTTAATTTAAATCATCCTTGACAACATCAAACATCCAGGTGTGACATAATCTGATATGGCAAATTGAAATTGATGTATGAGTCGAGTTATCACATATTCAGGTTTTTCTAATTTGCTTTTTTCTCCTTACCCAGAAACTTTCTGAAGCTTTGTTTGAAGTCTGCATGTGCGCTGTGAGTCCATTCATCCATTGACACAGAGCTGTCTGGTCAGAGGGATCTTGCACAGATTACAAAGTCAGCAGTTGTAAAACTGTACCTTTTTTATTGTAGTGGTGCAACTATACAAGTGGGAGAAGGTGGGAGAAGCTACAAGGAGCAGATGTAGGCTGAGGGCAAGTTAAGGTATGATTGGAAAAGAGAGAAGTTATCTGTAAAACACTGGCTCCGGTCTGTGTTCTTGACCCCACACAGCAAACACAGAGTTGTTTGTCTTTGCTGACCATATTTATGCAAACCCTATTTATTGTATTTCACAGGTTACACTTAAACAGTTGCTGAAGTGTCCAGGTGCCCTGTAAGAACGTCTTCCCACTTTGCAGACTTTCACCAGCTTCCCCAGCGGAAGTTCAGACCTGAGGATAAGCTGCAGCCTCCTAACATTATCAGGTTCACTCTTCCGAGATACGTTTGCAGACCTACTTCCTGATTTCACAGACCATATATTGAAAACCTCTGCCATAACTTAAAAAAGGGACACTAACTTGACTAAGCTGTACTGAGCCTTTCTGAATATTTCCAGAGCTATTCCTCATTCCCCACAAACATAGGAGATGTCACAGGACATAACAGCATGTGCATTTCTGTGCCTAGTGCCAATGCTGCTTAGTGCTGAAAACCAGGGCAACTTTTTCTGTCTCACATCAGTTGTAACTTCCTCTTTTGCCCCTTTCCATTCTTTTCCAGTTCCCTGGTAAGGAAGAAGCCTTTGATGTGCTTGTCAGGGATCATTTACATTTTAGAGAGCTTCAAGTAATTAGATCAGGGAAAATGCAAGAGCATTTGTTTATGGCACTGAACTCTGAAAGTCTGGGCAGCAGGCAGCCAGTTGTCACATGGAAAATAATTTTTAAGAAGACAACAGGATGAACACTATTCCCTTATAACATAGTTGTAAATTTCTCTTTTGCTCTTTTCCAATTCCTTGGTAACTTGTCAATTAGACACAATCTTCTCCTGATCTTGCTCAAGCCAAGCTTGTTTGCATAGAGAAGTCAGTACATAGTAAATGAAGTTGTGAACTTAATGCCTGTCCAGACATCTTATGCTGTTTCTCTGCTTGAACACCTACAAAGCACTGCATCAAGCAACTTACCTTAGAACATACAGAGAGTGCTTCAAGATTCCAATTGTGCTCTTTTCCAATTCCTTCACATAACAGGCTTTAAATCCACACACCTCTTTATCTATATTTTAACTTTATTGTGTGGTTAAGCCAAAAAATAATGCTTTTCTGAGAATTTGTGACCTTAACAAAAATTAAACATCCAAGTCATGACTGGGAAATTCAACATTTCTGCTGTTTTCAATATGGTCTCTAGGATACTACAGATAAAAACCAGTTCACTGGTGGAATTAGCTGCATACACATCATGGGAGCATTTCTCAAAGGTGCAGATCTTCTAAAAATCCGAATGCAGCACCAGCAGAATCAGTGTCCAACAGCTCTCAAAGAGACACCTTTGGCTATTCTTTGGGCTTTTCTGCTTGATCACTTGAAAGGTCCCTTTGAAGAAATTTAGAGGCTGGATATAGTCTCAGAAATTAATAAAAGTAGTTAACTTACTTTAATCTTCAGAGAGAGATGAGGGAATTTCCTCTGACTGAAAAGACACAGAATAAGTAAAGCCTTTGGAATTGAAATCTGTTAGAGCTTTCTCTAATTTTATGTGCCTCCATGTGTGCACTTTGATGTCCCTGGCAGACAGGGACCGGTAAAGATTCAAGCAAGTCTGAAATACGTTCCTGCAAGTCAATGAGTTCGAAGTGTATCTTAAAGCATTTCTCATTGTTTGTATAATATGCTGTAGTGCTATACTGCAGTTAACGAGAAGCGGCCTGTCCCCACACAACTGTAGATTGTCATTTTTTGTTCTGATATCTTCTGTTCTTTCACAAAGTGAACTGGAATTCAAACGGGTCTGAAGATGGAAAGCACTTGGAAAACTTAGTACGGTATCGGAACATAGAGCTGCAACTTGAAATATTTTTAAGATGCTTTGTGTGGTTCTTATTTGCTTGTGGCTTGGCTGATGCGACTCATATTTGCCTGACCTCCTGTTTATGCAGCACAGAGATCTCAGACTGTGACACACCTGAAGAAAATTCAGCTCCTGCTTTATTAAACTCATCCAAATCAGAGCTGGGGATTACGGAGTTATCACCATGATTGTGCGGCAAGATTTTGACTTTTTAAAAAAGTTGTCTTCCTTTATTTTACTGTCACTTCTAATATTAAAACTCAGTTTCTCTAAGTGATAAAATACCTATGATTGTACCTGTTCTACAATAGCTACCCTGAAGTTTAATCTGATGCCTGGAAAAAAAAAAAAACCCGAAACTGAAAATAGTGTAAAAATTTTTATTTAAAGAGTACAGAGAATCTGAATGTAAAATTGATCACTTTTTAAAAAGTGCCATTATTCATTATGCCACTGGATGTACCTTAAACTATTTCAGTTTATTACATTCTCTTTGAATACTTTTGAAGTCTTTAATAAAACGTTCTTGAAAAACCCTCCTTGTTGCATGGTGGATAAACATTAGACTTCTCAGCCTGCAGGTCTTAGTAGCATTTCTAACACCAAGCCTAGCTGAAAGAAAAGGAATTAATTAACTTGCTATGGATTTGGATGAAGAGCAAGTGACTGGATGTACTTATTTTGTGCAAGTCTTTTGGCATTGTGGTGTTGAAGCTGTACTTGTGTGAATCGAGATCGCCATCCCATGGTTGCTCACAGGTTAGTTTTCCCGGGAATTCCAGCACACTGTGGCTGCTTCCCTCAACCATCTCTCTTTGAAGCATGTTTTTACTGAAACAAAGGGTAGCATTTTGTCCTTATCATATTTTAAATATCATGTTTTGCCAGGCTGTGCATTGTACTAAACTTCCCAGCTGCCAAAAATCTGCAACTTTATTTGCCTACAACAGGCAACTTACACATTTGTGAAAAGTTACCAAAGGGTAAGACAGCACAGGGAAAAGATTAAAACAGAAGTATGACATTGACGGATTAAAAAGAACTTGTATTACAGACACCCAGGGTAAAAAAAAAAAATCGATATTTTGTCATCCTGAAAGCAGTATTTTGGATGCTGTTGCTTATCAGGCTAAGTGCTGCAGCAGAGCTATCATGGAAGCACAGAATGGTTTGAGATGGAAGGGCCCTTAAAGATCATCTGGGTCGAACACCCTGCCATGGGCAGGGACACCTCGCACTAGATCACTTTTCTCAGGACACCTTCCAACCTAGCCTAGAACACTCCAGGGATGGGGCATCCACAGCTTCTCTGAGCAACCTGCTCCAGTGCCCCATCACCTGCACAGCAAAGAATCTTTTTCTAATATCTAATCTAATCCTACCCTCTTTCCAGAACCTTAACTTCACTTGGTAAAGAGGCAAACTGTGAGGCTACACCAATTCCATGTCACCCTAGTGCTTGAGTTCACTGTAGTTTCTCAGAGGAGATGGTCTAATACATAATATTGTTTAGGGACCCATAATAGCTTATCCTTCATAGATAGTTTTACAGATGCTTTCTAAGATAAGCTGACATCAATTGCTCATTGTCCAAGTGTTTTCTGAAGAATGGCTTCAGAGCTCTCTTAATCTAAGACTACAGTATCTGTTTTCAATAGAAATCTTCAAAGTAAATCCCAACAATTGCAGGAAAGAACTGAGCAGTTTTCTGTTTATGAAAGTCAAGTAGCTGTTTGTTTGAGACTGCTTGTTGGTAAGTGTCCCACTAGAAATGGTTACTGCTGCAGCCAATTTTTGAAGACAACATTTACTACAGGTTTCTGCTGAATATGTAATTTTCCTTCACTGCATTGTGTTTGATACTAATGAAATCTGAACACATAGCCTCTTATGAAATTTAGGAGGGGCAGACTGCACAGAACAATCTATAAATGTTAGGCAATCAGCTAAACATATAAAGTCAATACACCCAAATTGCTGTATCTGAAACTCCTCTGTAGATAGTCTCATCTTTGAGTAGAGATATTTCAGTTTACTGGAGACTAAGCCCAATGGTAAAATTGCTTTACAACACTATATAACAGGCTATAATTTTGAAAGCGTGATAAACATCCTCTTGTGATTCTGGTTACACTTAACTGAGAAACCCCTTTCTGTAACCATCACCTCCAAAGGTTCAGCAGCCAAAGGTTACTGACTTTATCCATTCACTTGGTTCAGGTTCACTGAGCACTCTCTGACCCCTTACAATATAAATTTAGGCAAACTCCATTTGACTTCTTTTCTTTTTTTTTTTTTTTTTAATGTGAAGTCATGTAACTTGCACCAAAGCTTTGAAAAAGCCCTTTACTGGCTGAATTGGTAGAATAGCATTCCTATGATACAGCATCAATCAGCTGGAGGAATGCAACAGAATAAATTTAGAGTCAACGTAAATGAAGGTGATTTTCTTCATCCTGTGTAATTCTTGGGTTTTTACTGGCAAAGCTTGGGTTGGACCAGAATCAAATGCAACTTGTCTTTATCATTTACCAAAATTCCTGAATTAGATCTTGTTTGGACTTTCTTGCAAGAAAGTACAGTTGCAGATATGATTAACTGTGCTCATAATAATTTTTTTTCAGAATGTGATGCCAGTCTGCTTTGCTGCTTCATAGATTAGGACAATTAGCAGTGCTTTTAGTGCAGTTTAATTCACTGATTGCTAACAGCAGAAATGATACAGTAGATTTGTTGATGCATGACCATTCCTCAGCTAGACTGTGACCACAGCCTTGCTTAAATCTGGTTATATTTCTAGTACCTACACCCAGCCAGCAACTGGGATCTCTTCTGCTTTAGTCAAACAGTCCTCTTCCCTGAGACATCTTGTGTGTCTGACAAAAGAGGCAAGTACAGGCAGACCAGGACACTAATTACATTTATTAAAAACTATTAAGCATCATTTCCTCACTAAAAAAAAATATGGAAACTAACTTTTAATTATTCTACTATTGGTGTATATAATTTTCATATGGCGAGAGCACAGGTGGTTGATTTTGTACACTTGAAATCACCGGTTTGTTATATTAACATTTCAATATAGCCAGTAGGTGGCAATACATATTTAATTTAGTAAAGGAAGGCAACTCTCCAGCTCTAGTTGTGGCACTCATGTTGGCTTTGAGCCTTATCAAGTAACTCAGTCCCCAAGAGTCTTGCCAAGTGTTTTGTCAGCTTTGAAGCTGAAGTACCTGCTGTGCAGGCAGGCAGTCATTTGTCAGAGCAGTCAGACCTGGGACTAAATTTAGGTTTTAATCTACTATTCTTCTATGTGTTCTATGTCTCATTAGGAAATTCTGAACATTTTTCCTTATATTGCATAGAAATTTCTGATGTATTTTAAAGCTGCTATGCACAGACCTTCTCCAGGCCTCTTTTCCTATAGCATATATGTATGTCTTTGTATTTGTTTTGAGAAACACCAGAAAACCATAGATATGCATATGTGTGCACACTGGGATTACAGATACAACATCATCTACGATATAAAATCACCTTTGTTTTCATGGGCGATGCAGAATGCTATTTTCTATAGGCTATGAAGAAGGAAGGACTTGTCTACAGTCCTTAATACTGGTGAGTATAATAACTGTAATGCTCAAGAGGGCTTAATACAAAGTCATGAAGAGTTTTCTTAGATTAATGAGACATTGCTCTTATAAAACATTACGTCCAGATTTTTTGGCAACACTGCTGTCAGTAGCTGCTCAGAAGTGTATGTAAAAAATCCAAGAGGTCTGGTCCTTGAGCTGTCAATTGATTAGCTTTGTTTTCTGAAAACAGATGTCAGGTGGCTCTGCTGCCTGGACCAACTGTTCAGCATATCTTCAGCCAGAAATTTAATATGAGGTGAGAATGAAAGAGAAGGACCAGAGAGAAGAGCATAAACAAGAGGCAGATGGTCCATATGTGAAACTTGCAATGCCAAATAGTGGATTAAGATGCTCTTTTAAAAAGCTATCCCATAACCTGAAAGCAACTGAGGAAAGTTACATTTTCACTAGCTATAGAATGAGCAAATTTAGTCTGGTCTTCATCAGAACATCTCCCACTTGTTGAACTGCTGTAGGAGCTGCTTGTCTAAGAAATGACCTATCTGACAGCAGTTGGTCACTGCTCTGCAAGTAGAGGGAAGCATAAAAGTGCCATGTCTCTGCATGGCTTTATCAAACCCATTACCACACTGATGATCTCTGGGTCAGAGCTAAGAGCAGGAAACCTCTCAAAAAACCCTTTGGGCAGTCAACCATTTGCCCAGTTGCAGCACTGCATCAAAACTGCTTCTTCAGTGAGTGCTTCTGCCAGGATGCTGTGGCACAGTCCCAGTGACTCCAGGGCTCTGATGGGCTGTGCTGTACCCAGCGAGGCAGCTCAGCTGCATGGAACTTTGGTATGGAAACGATGATTAAGTCTGTCAACAGTTTATGGGATCAGGAGGGAAGTCACCAAGGAATCAGAGAGGTAGGAGTCTTCTACAGACTACCAAGTCACAAAGAGAGGGTGAACAAAGCTTTTTTTAAAAACTGGAAGAAGTCCCCTGATCACAGGCCCTGCTTCTCATGCTGGGTCTTGAACCACTCTGACATCTGTTGGATGAACACCATGCAGGGTGCAGGGAAGTTTATGTAGTTGTACGAGTGTCATCAGAGTGTCTGCAGCAGCTGCAGGGACAGTAGTGAAGAGCTGAAGGGTGTAAGTGTCCCTGGAGCTAAGCTCTTCTTGGGAGAAATGAGGGAAATGAGAAGCCGGCCTCACCTGGGATAAGGGGAAAATTAGAGTGGGAACAGAAAAAAAATACAAAAAAGATCAGAAACCAACAGAATTCTCGATAAGCTGGGCTCCCTTTAGATATGCTATGTGTAACAGCAAGTGTGCAAAGAGGTGGTGATAGAGCTGACCCAGGGCTTCTCTTGTGAAAACTGAAAATGATCATATCACAAAAGTAGTGTTTCATGGGAACATACCATTATTTTCTGGTCAGTTTAGTCAGGAAGGGTTTCTTTGCTCCATGCTGGAATACCCAGGTAGGAGGAAGTCTTTCACAGCCACATGAGATGGTGAACAGCACATTTGCTTGGTGTGAGTTCCACATCCAACTCTTGCTGTGACACTTTTGCAAAGGGCATTAAAAGTTATTTTGACCACAAAGACTATGATTTGGAAGTGGAGGGGGAAGGGGGGTGGGACAAGGGTGAGGAGTTAGTGTGTCAGGTTTCTTTTACTGCCCCTGTTGGAGCTCTTTAAGTTGAAATAATTTAAATACATATCAGAGAAAAGAGCTGAACATGACTCCCCTGTATTCTATGCAAAGGATCTAAACATGGGGCTGCAAAGACTTTTGGAGGAATGGAGGAAAGTCAGCATCCAAAGTCTCATTTTCAGGACTAAACACTGACTCTTCACATCCTTGCTGTATACCACAAACACAAAGCTTGTGTCTATTCCAAAATTTATCACTGATTGTCTTAATTTTGTTTAATTGAAAACCTTGAGAATTTCTTGTAGAGAAAAAAACATCTCAAACATATTCACAAAATGGGGAATTTCTTCCTGAGGCAGTTTCTTTTGCAGAGATGATGATCCCCCTTGCTGAGCTGTGCTGCCAGAACTCTTCCTCTGCATGAAAGGAAATTACAGTTGCCATTAAAGTGTCACAAATGTCATGGATGGTTGGCAGTGCAGAATCATTACTACTTGTTGAGTAAACATATCCAAGCAGAGAATAAATAAAACCTCCTCATAAATGAGGATTTGGGAAGGGGTAATAGAGAACTGTGTTATGGTATTGTTACCATCCTAAATGTATCTGATACCAAGATATAGCAAAATGAACTAGCACAAGCGGCACAACTACTTTTCCCCACACAGGGAATGGGGTAAGAGCAGGCAGATGTGGGGTGTTCACGTCTGGGGACAGAGGAAATGCAGTTATACACCAGGAAGGCACAGCAGCTAAGGGCTTCTATTCTGCTTTCTGCTACAGCCTTCATGGTGAGCTATGACCTCCGCACAAATTCAGCCGGTGGAGAAAAGAACCCTACATATCTCATTTCCAAAGACGTTTACTGTGTTTCAATACTTGATAGTACCAGAATATGTGCAAATATTGGTATCTCCTGTCACTCAAGTGAACTTTCCTTTATTGTATTTCTGAATGAACACATTATTTGGGAGTTTACTGATGACTGGTGTCTCCAACAGTGTGACAGTGAACTCCTGGCCTGACCTTAACACGGCAGCCGGATTGTGATGGTATGAGTTCCTGTTGTATCGTTAGGAGTTTGCATGCTTGAATTCACACTTTGCAAAGCTCTGGAGAAGTGACAGTTTACACAAGATTGCAGGGGATGAAAGAAGACCTTTATTAAGTGCATGGCACACTGTCTAACCAGGATGAATGTCTGTATAGGCTGGTGACCTGGAGGTAACAGCCGTGATTGTGTCTTGGGCACCTTACAGCAGAATGATCTCAATACATGAGCTTTTTTGGGGGGGAATTGACTTTTTTAGTGGTCCTAAGGAATGCAAAACCCCTCAGTTTAAGGCATTTTTTGAGACTACAATTGTTCATTCAGGCTTTGCCTCTGAAAGTGCAAGGTGTTTGCTTTTTAAATAAATCTCTTTGTAGGTTTTCTATGGGTAGCAGTTGACTGATGGTGCATTTTTGCCCCCTTGTCACACTAATGCTCAAAGACGTTCATTTTGAGCTATTTGTGCTATAAAGAAAAAAACCAAAAATGGGTACTTAATGCTGTGTCTATTTTGCTAAATAAAACAGGACCATCTTTACAGCAGATTTTTCGTGAAGATTTTTTTCCATTAAAATTGTCAGATTGTCCAAAAGGTATGTCCCATTTAATTATTTTTTTATATATACTGTAGTCTTTAGAATTAAAATTTAAAGGGAATATTTTGTGGGTTAAAAGGAAAAGTAAGATGAGTAAAGACTGTAGCAGATGTGCTCTTATGCTTAAAGTGAAGATTAACAAAATTCTTTCAGCAAGTGCAGTCAGGAAAAATTCATCACTTCATACACACACACTGTGGGCACTGAGTCAGAAACAGGGAGTAATCACCCTGACGTATTTGTCTTAAAAACTGTTTGATATGAACACACTTTCTTTTCTCTATGCCTCACAAATCCTGAAAATGCAATTCTGTTTTGGATTTTAATTTCTACCAATGAACTGCTGCCTCTCAGTACATCTAATAATTCATGCTGTAAGGTACTGCCATGCTGAAAGAGAAGATCAGGTTAGACTCATTAAAGGCTCTAGGCTGAGATGCAGCACCCTCTCCAAACCCCTGTGCTCACTTATCTTCCCCTCTTGCTGCGGAAGGGCTGTTCAGTGCGTGGGTACCAAGCTTGTTTTCACCGGAGACACAGGAGGCCAATTCATTGCCCAGATTCCCCAGTCAGCCACGTCCCTTCTGGGTGATTCCAACCAAGTCATGCTCAGACCCTCCAACACACTGAAGAATTTCTGCCATGTAGGAGTTGGGCAGCTCACTGTGCTTGAGATTCAGAGCTGTAGAATCTCTGTGCTTCTGGTCTCTTCCTATGCAGCTGGGATCTGAAAACAAAATAAAAAACCAAAACACGAAGCCTTTCCCATTTCATACAGAAGCCAAAAA
>VZRN01003661.1:264419-298452 GCA_013397935.1 Dasyornis broadbenti | reverse complement strand
AAAAAAAAAAAAAAAAAAAAAAAAAAAAAAATTAATCTAAGACTGAGACACTCACATATTATAGTAATTGAAATCTGAAGCAGTCTTAAAAAGAAATACCCAAGAAAAGAGAACATCTATGCGAAAAACAAAAGTATCGGTATAAGGGGAAGATCTTCTATCTTGGCAAAGATCCTGCCCACTGGAAACATAGTTATTAAAATAAAGGGATATGAGTGGACTGACCCAAGCAAGGGCAAATGGTTGCTATCATCTCATACACATGCTCAAAGCTCCTTTCCCAGCTCAGCTCCTGCATTAGCAGAACAGTAAACACTATGATTCCTATGGAAGAAAACTGAGATGTAGATAAAGGTTTCTCTGCCCAGATTTATCACTCAGGTTACCTTCTTAGGGTAACTGCCTCATAAAAGAACAGAATATAAATGTGTAAATGAAATAGAAAATCTTTAGTAGCATATGTGAAGGTAGTGTGAGGCTACTTCCCTCACAAACCCACAGGGGGAAAAGCTCAATAATCTCTACGCAATAGATTTCTTCTTGCATACATAAAGGAATTCCAGTTTCTTCTTTGTTAGCTGCTTAGTGAGTTTATTCACTGGTCAGATAGGATTGATTATGCCTTAGCATTAATTGTCTTGACTTACACTTATGGATTTATTTGTTTTGAGATGTACTTTTACTCACTCCTTGGCCTCCAGTCCATGCTCTGAACTAAACTGAAGAAATTGAGTTGCACACTACTGATGTATTGCAAATTACAGCAGTTCTAATACAGGTTTTGCAACGCCCACAAATCTGGAGGTGGTGCAAGGCGGCAAAGCTTAGAATTACAGAATAGTTTGGGTTCGAAGGGACCTTTAAAGGTAGTCTAGTCTAATGAGCAGTGAGCAGGGACATCTGCTAGATGAGGTTGGTCAATAAATGCCTTATTCTAGCAGAATGAAGAAGAAACCATCCATCCATAGAGAAGCAAGAAAAATATATTGTTTACAAGCACCTTAATGGTCGCCTGGAGTCTTAGTTCCGAGCTGTGTGTGCTGAGCACCTGCCAGCAGCAGTCACACTGCCCACAGTGCTCTCACTTGCAGCAGAGACACTCAGGCACCTCCATGTCTCTGCAGGTCTCAGCTCACACTGTAACTCATTCATTCTGCAATGTTAACTTCCATATGCTGCAACTGGGTGCAAATTCCATCACATCAAACATGCCCCAGTGAAGAAGCCATCTAATTTAATACAAAAGGTTTTCGTTTATAAAAAAAATAAATGTGGTCATTACTGTGGGTATTACCATGGCTCTTGAGCATAAGATGCCACAGTCATACGACAGTCATTGGTCATGGATAGTCCAACTGAGCTTGTACTGACCCTACTTTCTGTGTATGCTTACCTGGAAGAAAGAGAAATCCATTCTCAAGAGGCATTTTGCATGCATTTGCAGTGTGTTGCACAGACATTTTCTGCTGTCTTAAGATGTGTTAACATTTCTCAATAAAATAAACGATCAGGCTTGATTGTTTCTTAACTGGCAGTCTCATTCTCCTATCTGCCTCCCTGGCTATCTGACTCCAAGGCACGTGTCCTGGATGGAGCTGCTCATAAGCAGCTTGGACCTGAGCCTGTCCATACTCCTGGTCACAGAGCTAAGGTTCAAAAACCCTCCACAAATACAGACAGACTCCAAATATCCCTGTTGTACTTCCCTGCTTTTGCTTATGTTTAAACCAGCCTTTTGGAAACATGATACCTCTCTAACCACTGGCTCAGGGTATGTAATCTTCACATATTAACAGACTAACAGTATCATACAGAAGCTATTCAAATCAGCAAAAGCTTCACTAAACAACAGTGCCTGGCTTATTACATACTTATTACAATGTTTCTACCTCTCAACCAGAAAATATGAATGTGTATCTGCTGAAAAAGTGTTTGGTGCTCAATAAACTTTTCAGTTCAAGAAGATCCATCTGTTTTTATTTCATCCATCTTTGCCACTGAAAGACCGAATTAAGTTTCAGTTTTCAAAAATCTGATTATGTGGCTTGCATTGCAAAGCAGGCAAAAAAAAGGAGCTGATTAATTTGAAGATTCCCATTAGTAATATAAAAGAACACAGTTGGGTTTTAATTACTGTTTTAGTACAAGCAAGATGATCTAACAAAGCTGATTACTTTGGTGTTTGCTATTACTTGTTTCTTTAAAATAAAAGCAAAAGTATCTTTAAAATTTATATTAATATACTATTTTAATTACAAACCACTTCAATAATTTCTTTAATGAACTCTATTATAACTAGTTCAAATTAATTCCTAATTACTGCCCATAACATCTGGGTATTGCAGTATAACACATGCTCTATAAAAACATACATTTAGATCAATCATGTTCTGAAGCTTCACATGGATGAAACTAATATTCCATCAGAAAAGAGAAGAAAGTGTGGATGTCTGTGTGGATGTCATCCTAGCTAAAATGTGCCCTAGATGTAATGTCAGGTACTTAACAAAAAAAAGAACACTGCCATACTGGGAATCCTGACCAAAGCTTTGATCTGTGAAAACTGCATTTTAAAAATGCCATATGTAATAAAAGATGAACAGAAATATTGCTCTGCAGATGGGGAAAACTGAAGCACAGAGGCTGCAATATATCAGACAGTAATACTGCAGACCCAGTAATTTAACACGAATATCTAGTTCTATGAATTTACTGTTCAATTTATTCAAAGGTTTTTGGGCACGTCCTTCAGCAGTATTGAAGGCTGATAAAGGTTACGTGAGCAGTAAATCCCTACTTGGACCCTCATGCAAACCCCAAAGGCCCACGACATCCCTTTACTTGTTTTTGGAGCCCTCCCTGAGCCCCTGGAATTCAGAAGGGAGTTAGCTACCTGCCTGTGGGTGGAATGGCAAATCACAGCTGAGAAGGAAACAGTTTCTAACTGCCCTTTATCTGTGCACTTCCGGGCTGGGACTGGAGCCCCTCTGTGCAGGCATTCCCCTTCATTTCTGTCCTGGCAGCAGGCAGCGGGCTCTCTTTTGGAGCTGTGCCTTCGAGGAACAGAGGACGACGGATGCAATTTGTCATCACAGGTGTGCAAGGCACCCTGTGGGCCCTAGCCATGCACATGAGACTAATACAAAAAGAAAAATCGGAAAATGAAGAATCTACAGTGAATGCCCGGTTTAACACCATGAATTGTTCATGTTTCAGATACTTTTTTTCTGCATTCATTTCTGCATTCAGATACTTTTGCTTTCTGCATTCGTAATGTGACTCTGCAATGATGTTTTCTCTTTCATTCTTTTAAGACTTCCCTCCACATTTGGGCTCAAAATTTTTCCTTAAAATAACCATGGATTCTTCTGCTTTCTATCGGGATGAGAAAACAGTGCCATGAACTGTTCCATGACAAGCTGCTCATATGATTTTTCTAATGTGGCCTGTACAAGGGTGCAGAAGAAATTTTTTGAGGAAGCCCATAAACTTTTCAACTTTGGTCAAGCCTCTCATTGTGTGTATTTTATTCGTATCAACGTTCTTCCCACTCAGCTTCTCATTGACCCCACAAGTCAACACCTGCTTGAAAGTATCACTCTCAGAGAACAGCCTGTTTCCAAATGACCAATGTTCCTTTTCTTCTTAGATCTTATCTCACATACATTTCTTCTGAGAGCCACCAGCAATAATAATCACCTCCTCTCCAAGAACATGTGAGTAAATAGCTCTAGGGCGTTGCTGTTCTTCATGTAAGTGGAAGTTGGACTGGGATAAAACAGGAGAATGCTGCTTAAACAGAGACTGCTGGATTGTTCTGGTGGAATCCACAGCACTGCACAGCTGAGCAATATTGCCTGTGTAATTTAAGGGACTGTTTCACTTGTGTCCTTGTCATACATCAGCGCACAGAAAATTTCTTCCCTGCTCCTGCTCACAGCTGCATGTATGTCTGTAACTTATCTTCATTATGGCCTAAGCATAAAACAAGGGAATGGCATGGGAAAAGCTGTCCTTCTGATTTTTGCATTTTCACGATCAAGAGGAGGTTCCTGTGTTTGCTCAGCTGGGGAGAGTTGCTCCAGTGCTTCCTAGGTCTCCCTCTGAATTGGCATCAAGATGTAGTGCTCAGCCCAAGGGCTCTTCCCAGTAGGAAGGTGATGCAGGTCCTGATTTCAGACAGTGAGGGTGTTTTGCAAATAGCAAAGCAAGAAGTGAATATTCAGAGCCGAAAACCTGAGTTCAGACTTGATTTGAGACGTCTTTATTTGCAAAGAACAAGGGTGTTTCCCAGCATCTTGGTGCTCATTGTTCAGGGTTTCTCTGTGACTCCAGAGGAAACATCTGGGAAGGAAAACTAGCTTTTGCTGATGGCTTGTGATGTAAGTTCAAGCTGGATTCCCTGTTGTTTCTACAACCTCCTGAAAGGGGCAGCTTGTCTTCGCTTAAAGCTATGCAAATCTTCCGGATAAAATTCAGCACTGCTGGTTCCGCAGAGCATGTACAGGTGACAGAGGCAGCCTGCTGTCCTTGCCTGATGCCCTCCTTCCTCAGGGCCATGCACAGATCATGGGTCACACAAAAAACGGGAGGAGACACAATGTCTTCCTTTCCGAAAAGCCATCCTCTTCGAGGCACTTTGCAGCAGCAGCTTGTGGCGCAGAAACTCGGGATCGCGGACACGTGGAACAGGAGCCGCAGCTCCTCGCTCCCGGCCGGAACCGCCCGCGCCCCGCCCTGCGCAAGGGCCTGCAAAGCCCTGCTGAGATAACAGGAAACGGGGGCGGGGGGAACCCGAAGCAGAGGTCGCAAACGCCTCGGGAAGCGACTTTTCCTCGAGAGAGACACGCAGGGCTGGGCCGGGGGCTGGGCCGGGGGCTGGGCCGGGGGCTGGGCCGGGGGCTGGGCCCGCCTGGCCGTGGAGCAGCGCTGCAGCGCCGCCCGCCGCCAGCAGGTGGCGCGCAAGGACGCGGCGCTGCCGGCGGCTCCCGCCCCGCCCCGGGGGTGGGCGCGACCCCTCGGTCCCCCCCGCTCCAAGCGGGCACGGGGGCGGGGAGGGCACCTCCGGGAGCCTTTGACAAAGGGAACCCGCCCCTGCGCATGGGGAGGGGGCCGGTGCGCGTGTTCGGGAGGGAGGGATGCTCCACTGCCGGCGGGCGGTATCTGTACGAGCAGGGATGCGGGCTGCTCCGCAGCTCTGTCACTCCGACGTCATGGACTTGGAGGGAGGGAAAGGAGCTGGTGCCTGTGGGGTGGAGGGGACCGACCGCCTCCCCGGCTCGTCCCCCAGCAGCAGCTGTAGCACGTCCGGGCACATTTTGGGAGGAGCGCTCCCGGCTGAGCAGTGCTTAACCCCCTGCGGAACCGTGCGTGAGCGGCTGTGCCTGCGCGCTGCGGGATGCGCCCGTGCGGGGCGGGGAGCGGAGCCTCCGCTCAAGGGAAATCACAGTCATGCAATAAAAAGCCTTTCAAGCAGTGAAGCTTTCCTTTTATATATGAGTAGCACATAGAATCCAGCAGACACCACCCGAAGAGCCCCGGCTCTTGTCACGGAGGTGGGGTGTGCCCACTCGGGCAGCTCTTCACTCCAGCGACTGCATCCAGCGGTTTCACTCCGCTCTGGAAGCGCATCCTCAGCAGCCGCACGGCGAGGAGCGCTCGGCAGCCATCGCTGCCGTCCTACGGCGTGGGCATTGTCAGCCAGCCAAAAACCAGCGAGCCGCAAGCTTCGTAAGCCGCCTCCTTTGGCCGAGTACGAGATTTCTATCGTGTCTCAGTGCTAAGCAATGGCAAGAAAAGGAACAATTTTTAATGCGAATTCCTTCAGAGCTTTGTTTACATCTTTGGCAAGAGCCCCCGAAAGCAAATAGTTTGCATGTTTTACAATGTGGCAGAGTAGTTTTTTTAACTTCTGACTCTTTTACCAATATATTTACACTCTGCCCTTGAGTAGCATTTGTTAAGATTAGCAAACACTGTAGTATTTTTCCTACTACCTAAGATCAACAGCCTCATTAGTAGCTGGGTTAATCCCCCAAACCTCTGAATATCGGAAGTGGAGAAATTTTAGAGATAGATGTGAACTGTGTAACTTGGTCTTCATTTGCTTGATGCAACAGAGACAACCAGAGTGCTCACAGCATTTGGGAGGAACCAAGGAATGCATTGCCCCTCTTTGCTAAGGCTCACTAGCCTACAGCTTTTTGATCTCATATTATACAGGTGAAGAAACTAATCAGCTATTGTACAGGTCTACAGTTATTACTTAGTCCATGAAGTATAACCCAAGAATAGGGAGAAAATGTCTACAAAAATTTAAACAATTCTACTAGAATTTGAGGAAAATACATAAGCTGCTCTCTGAACCATGTTTCTTGTGAGTGTGGCTGAATGGTACTGAGAGATATAAAGTGGCTGCAGCAAGCCAGCAAACATTTTTTCCTACAGTCTGCTGAAGGAGCCTTGTGTGCTTTTTTTGACTCCTTTTTCTTGGCATTTAGGATACTCCTATTTCAATGCCATCTCACAGTCTGATAAAGATTATGCTATTATTTGTCTTCAAGGTGTACAGCCTTAAGTTGCTAAGGGCTCAGGTCTGGTACAGGACTGAAAATGGTGACCTCTTAGATCCCTGGTTTTGGGCCTGGGATTTCTCATTATGAATTGGACACCTAAATCACAAGTCTAGGTAACAGGGGAGGTGCTTGGAGATGGTAATCAGAAGTGCACAGTAAGTGGGAAGGTACCTGAATTCTAGCTGGTAGAAACTATGAAGCATAGGTACCTATGGGCAGCTCACATCCTGCAGGATGCTCAGAATAAACAGGACTCAGCAGAGGCTTAAAGTCATCCCACTGTGTGCAGGTGATAAAATCATGCATTTATTTTCACAGTAGCCACTGGTAATGGTGTTTTTATATGACATTTCTCTACTTGCCTGAGAAAACTTACCTGGAAAGTGGGAGAGCTGGGGCTGAGGGGGAATGCCCAGCCTGCTGTTGGGACACTGCTGAGGCTGTCCTACTGTGAGAAAAAACAGTTGAAGACTGGGAGATGAGGAATGCATGGGAACAGGCTTAATAGTTCAGGCCCTGCAATCCACTGGTGAGAACACTTAGCAAGGAATGGGGAGTGCAGTTTCAGTCCCAAATATCTGTGCACATCTGTCATTTGATCCCTCTCTGAATGCACAATAGTGATTAAAACTATCACAATTAAGATCTACTGCTCCAGCTTGTCTGTGATTTTCCCATTACTTTGTTTTCTATTTTATGTAACAGAATTGTGTCTATGGTGCCTTCTGCTTAAGAAAATGCTGTGCATGTGCGTTGATGTTCACTGAGCATGCCTGTGAGCTTGGGTCCCCTGGGAACGTAAGCAGCAGGAGCCTCGTTTGTAAATCTCCAAAGGGTGGGAGGCGCTGAGAAGCACAGTTTAGCCATGAGAGTTGTTTATCTGGGCATGCTCAGAGCTAGAATATTAGGCTGTATAAAAATATATAAATATTATATAGTTTATAAGTATAAAAATAAGATGGTTTCTACAGTGGCTGTGATATTTTTTGATTTTGGTATGATTTCAGTCTAAATTTTACAGTAGTCTGTTGAGTTCACAAAGCTTCAGAAGTGTTCAGAGCAAATTTTCTGACTGTCCTTGCACTTAAAATTTTTTATCAGCATTTGTATTTCCTTTTCTTTGTTCCCTTATGCAGTTTTTCATGTGGGTGTGAGAACTATGTGATGTGTTCCACTGCCATATGGAGCAAAAGCCTTGAAATTATCTGTCTTCTGTATTCAATCTCAGCTGAAAAACACAATTTGTTGTGTTGTCTTACTTCTTCAGAGAAAGTGCTCCTTCTGATCAGTTTTATAACAACATCAGTTTTGTAATGGGGGGATACAATTTGCCTCAGAGATAACAGGAAACAAAGTCTGCAGGAATTTCATTGACGAGACTGTTTTGCTGTGATTGTGCCTGGATGCTCAGTCAAGCCGGTGTGGGAGCTGCAGAGCTGCACCCAGTCCCTCAAACAACCCTGAAGGGAGCATTGCACCAAGAAAAGCAGCTGGAGGCTGTGCTTTGACACCGAGTGGGTGGTGACTCCAGAGAGACAATGCTGCAGAGAAGTGGTGGCCTTGTCGCTGGCTCATTCGGTGTCCAGTTCCAAGACATCTGTTAATTTGACATTGGCTGTGAGAACTGTCGGAGCAAATGGCTTGGAAATGAGGTGCCATAGGGGGGAAAACCTGATGCCGTATAACACTGCTCATTCAAAAAAAAACAAAACCAAAACCAAAACAAAACAAAAAAAACTTCAACATCTTCAACCCCATCCAGCCACTCTCTCTTCACAGCTACACGATGCTCTGTCATTGTCAGTGTCTCCCATGCACAGGGTGATTAATCGCCATTTTAGGCCGGCAGTTTATAGCTCATAAATACTAGGGTGTGTCAAACTGTAATGGATCCCTTAGGAATGACAGTGCTGTTTGGACAGTGGCTGAACACATCCCTCTGAATTCCCATCCCTTCAGCATAGAAAATGGATTTTAATGGTCACAAACAGATGGTGTCCATGAAAGGGAGGGGAAAAAACCCAGCACATGTCAGACAGGGTGGAGAAAATAACCTGCTATGTTTAAAGCTTTATTTTATTAGAAACAATAATTTAGCTTCAAGCAGTTGCGGTACAATTGAAAAAAAAAAAAAAAACAAACCAACTCAATATTGCTATTAGCAATAAGTGGATCTCTAAAGACACAGCAGTTCAGGTCAAACTAAGTAGGAGTATCTCAAGTCCAAAAATGGGGTTATATTTTAGCTTGCTCTTTTTGTTTGCTTGTTTTGCTCGAATCAGAGGGATTTGATTTCCCCACTGCATCAGTCATGGAGCAGAAACAGTTGAACTGAAGCATCCTACAGTCCGGAAGAAGGTCGCTAATAATACCTTGAATTTTCAAGCATTATCTAAAGCAGTTGGAAATCTAGTTATTTCCATTTTTCAGAAAGTCCAGAAAAAAGTAGTCAGGTTTGATCACCCTGGGATAATTATTTCAAACAGGATACTGGACTGCAAAATCTTAGCATTTTTGGTTCAAATGCATGTTCAAGCCTCTAGAGAGCACATAAACATCCATTAATGCACACTTTATGTATAATATAATGATAAATACGAGGCCTGTTATTGACTGAGGCTCAGACGTACAAGACTTAAATTTCATTGTAGACACCTCTGTGATTTATTTAAAAAAAAACATATAATGCTTTAGATATTTATTTCCATTATCACCTCCGATCAGCACCAGCAAATTCAGCCAGAGTCCTGGGAGTCCTGGACTAAAGCCCACAACACTCAGTTCTTTGCTGGTTGTGGCTACAGATTTGCTGATGATATCTTCTCTTTCCGATATGTTGAATCTTACATTCCTGCCCAGTTTCAAAAGGTTTAAATGCTGTCTTTGTCCTTCTGCTTTACCCAATAGAGTGCAGAAGGTGGTGGCTGAGGAGTATCTTCTGAAGTACCAGGTGGTCTTCTGAATGCCATTTGGCTTGGTGGTAGAGGGAGCTTAAATGTGAGTGACTCCTTGTGTGTGCTCCTCCTTGACCCATGTTTTAAAATGTAAAAATATGCATAGATAAAGGGATATCTGTAGCATATCTATAGACCTTTTTGTGAGGAACATTTTTTCTGCACTGGCATCTCTTACAGGGTGTCAGAAAAAAATCACATCCCTCTTTCCACTCTGTTTTTCACTGACAAGTGTTGCTTATTAGGAAACGAAATATCTGAGTGCTTAATGCTGTACAGGGATTTTAAACTATGACATGCATTCCTAGCATCCAACGTCTAAAGCTTTTTATAGATCCAGCCTGGTGTGTGTCTCTGGAGTCAAAAGGAAGGTAATATGTTTTTGCATCCTCTGGTATCAGACAAAGCTTTCAGTGAACAACTTTCAGGGCTTGAATTCAGAGGACATCTCTGGTTTGCTACTCTGGTATATTTGTGCAGTGCAGTGCCCTGCGATGCTGAGTAGAAAGGTTCAGCACTGCCCTGTTACGGCCTGGCTGAGCAGTGATTAGGTTTTCATTCCTGAATGTGTCATCTGTGAGATTTGCAGGCCATTTCCTTGATCTAAGGGGGAAAACTAGAGGAAGGGTGTGATTAAACTGCTGAAGTGATTGATGTAGTCAGTTGCTGTGGTCCTGGCCCATGGCCAGCAACACTGCGAAGCTGCAGTGGACAGCCTGGAAGTACAGGAAGCACAGGGATATGGAGGAAACAGGTAAGGGGCAAATAAATTGAATGGCACATGTGAAAATTCAAGAATAAATTATTATTCTGAAGACATGTTTTTTTGCCATGATCTTGAATATGAATCCTCCTGTAGGGTGGATAATGGCACAAAGGGGAAAATTGACTTTCAGAGTGAAAACAAAACCTGTGGAATATTTTTTGTGGCATGATCAAGGGACTTTTATGCTTCCTAAGAGAATTGCAAAGACTTAGTCTCCAACTGCCTCTGCTGGGAGGGATGAGAAGCAACTGGGACTGCAGCTGTGTTGAGTTTGTACCAGAGAATCTTAATTTCTTTACAGGCCTTTCTGTGAGACTTGCAGTAGACAATGACCCAATATTCGTCTCTCTGGCCTCGAACCAAGCATGTTATAGTTGATTCTGCATCTTACTAACCTCCTCCGAGCTCCACTGGAAGCCAGTTCCTGACATTTACACTGTGCATGGAATGTGAGTATTAGTGTGTTAAATCAGCACTAGCACACAGTGTTGTCAGCTCCTGTTTTTTATGAAAAAATAATCGCATTATTTCTTGAAGTCTGTGCTTCTGGATCTATATGAGTATCTCAGAATTTCTTAGAGAAGGAAAGAGAAAGAAAAGAAAGAAAAGAAGAAGGGAAGGAAGGAGGGAAGGAAGGCGGGAAGGAAGGAGGGGAGGGGGGAGGGAGGGAAGGAAGGAAGAAAAAAGAGAAAAGAAAGAAAAAGAGAGAAAGAAAAAGAAAGAAAGAGAAAGGAAAAAAAAGAAAGAAAGAAAAAGAGAAGTTTCAACTTGGAGAAAAAAAGAGAAGTTTCAATTTTCAATATGAACCAAATGCAAAATTCAAAAGAGAACTAACTGAACAATAGAAAGTGGAAGATGCTTTTTAATGCTTACAATTTTTGTGGCACAGCCAATCACTTTTCATTGCTTATGTTTGGCAAAAGTAGAAAAACTACAGAGAAGTGTAGACAACATTTCTTGCAGATCTTTCTGCAAGACGAAACAAAGGGGACATGAGAAGGTCTTTGTCTTTTTGTTAGTGGGGAGAACATGCCTGTTATTGTGTGGAACAGAAGGCAGCAGTGTGTGCCTGGTGGCCCTCAGAGCTTCAGGCCATTCGGGTGATGATTGGATAGCCTTGGCTGGAGCCTGGGAGAGCAGGACATGTTATTACAGGGTAATAACTGTGGGGCTGGTGTGTGGGATCTGGGCAGCTGTCCCTTACAGGCTGCACGGAGACAACTGACTCATTTCACTGGACGCCCCTCTGATGGTAATAACTTCTAGTCCCAGCTAGCTGAAAATGGATGGAAACGAGTGACCTGGAGGTGAAAGGTGCCATATCCCATTCCAGTGCCCTGAGTCACTCGTGCTCTCATTACAATGAGCTTTCTGTGCCATGTGCAGGGATGCTATTGCTTTGATGCTTGCCAGCACGGCCTCTGAGCTGTGGTTAAAACAAATGCACTGCTTTCCACAGACTCTTCCCCTATGGCCCCTTGTTTATTTTAAAGGGCATAGTAGCACAGAATGTGTAGACTACGACTGTAGTGCTAATTAAAAAATCACCTTTTGCTTTGTCTTCTCTCACTTTGAAAAGTCAGATTTTTGCTGAAGGCTGGAGACCGTACAACTCATAGCAGTGTGTTGTGGGCTACCAGATATGAATGAACGCATGTGAAAAGGAGCAGGGGAAGCTTGTCTGTCTAACTGACTCTTGGCTAGACAAGTCAGTGGTGATAGTGTACCGATGACTGGGGTGTTTACATGCATATGGAAATGTAGCTCATTATTTCTGCAAGTACCATTCAGCTCTACTGTTGTGCAGTTCCCCCACCTTATCTAGTGTAGCACACGCTAGACAGACACTGTGTGCTATGTCAGGGTAGGACAGACTTATTGTGAGCAATCTACAGCACACAAGCCACATTCAGAAAACAGTATTAACTAAAACTCTTTCCATCACCACTCAGAAAATATGGAAAACCTGTTAATTAAAGTAAGAAGAATCAGGAGGGTCTGAATGAAACTCCCTCCATTGTGCTTCATTTTTTTCTATTCTTGGGTTTGTTCACATTTGCCTGAAGTACAACACTAAAGCACAAATCCTCATGTGTGTTTGCTCTGTCTGGTTAAAACAATGCCTTGATACTATTTATTTTTGTGAAATGAATGCAGACCTCTGTAGGAGCCTTGTGCCTCAGTGTTTTGCAGTAAAGGTCAGGAGTCTATTCATGAGACTTCCAAAGTGTTATTGTTAAAACATCTCTTTGCTATGTCACTGTTTTCCCTTTCCTCTCCTCATTCAAAATAACACATTGTCATTAGTGACTTATAAGGCTCTCCCTCTAAGCACAGCATATCCAGCTTTCCTTAATTTTTTTCCCCAAGCTTCCTTCCTATTTAAACAAAGAATTGTTTTAGTCATTTGGGACTGAAATATTCCTAGCCTTGCTAGGAATCACTCTCTTTTATGGAGTGATTTATAAGCACTGCAGTTTTTTTGCTATTGTGACCTGCAGCATCATGATTTGTTAAAACAGAAAAGTTATGTTCTAATATGGACATTGTTGCAATGTTCACTCTAACCTTTTTATGGCTAATGTGGCCAAAACTTTAGGTTTTTAATACATTAGTCATTAGTTTATGAACCCTTGTAAGTAATACTTTAGCAAGAAGGAAGGGAGGAAGATGTGCTGTTGTAATTCAGTAATGTAGTGTACAACTAATCCTGGTATTCATAATTGCACTTTGCCACTTTCATAATATATCTTGATTTCAGACAACTTAACTTGGCATTCAATTTTTTACTCAATGTCTTTTAAAGTAAAAAAAAAAAGTCCATAAGATCATCCAAAATGGCATTTTTAGTTATTTGGACTCTCATTTATTACTTTGACAGTCTTTATACCGAGCCTGGTGTTCTGTCTCTGACCAAGTCGTGTCCTATGGTAAAGTCACTGGTCCCTCATCTGAGCACACTGAGGGATGCTGAAACCAAAACTTGTGCATTATATGCCAGAAATTAATCAGTTCATTGCTAATCTACTTGGGGTTTTTTCAGATTTATCTGTCTTTATGTATTGAAATAGTTGATTCCCTTTACAGTTTATTCCACTCCATTAAAAAAAAAAAAAAAAAAAATCCTTATTTTCCTCTTGGGAGTGCATTTATTCACCTACAACCATGTTACCTTGCAGTCTCCATTTTCGTGACTTGAGTAGAAGCAAGCTCTGTAGGTGTCTTGGTGAAGCAAATTTTACAGCTGAGAAATATTTTCTGTGGCTCTTTTAGCACTCCCATGAAATTACTGAATGGTTTCTGAAGGAAATGCAACTTACATGATCACAGTGTCTGTCTAACACCTTCCCACTCTTTTCCTCATACCTTACTAAATCCTTGGCCGCTTTAAGTCCAAACTGTCAGAGGGGTGACAGTCTCAGAGTCATCACAGTCTGTGTATTTAGAGTTTTATGAAAATAGTTGCACTGTGAGGAGGTGATACACATCTGTGCTCCTGAGAAAGGAAAAGCAGCTGGAGCTCAGCCAGCTGGCCAGCCTGTGCCCATGGGCTGCTGAGCCAGCGCTGCCTGAGCAGGGCCAGAGTGAGAAGACAGCAGCAAACACATTAGGGGCATAAATTCCTACTGTTTAAGTAGAAGAGAAAGAAAGGAAAAAAGGATGCAATTTCATAGGAAACCAACTTTCCTAAATTGTTTCATGAGCTGCAGAACTAATCCTGAACCTCAGGCATTACTAGTGGATGGAGTGCTCCCCACTCAGAAGAGACTTTCCTGTAAAGCATATGTAGGTGTTAAAAATTTAAAGATGCCAGCTACGTCAATTACTATTTTAATGCTGGAAATATATTTCCTCTTTGGGGATTTTTATATCTTATATCGTGTATCTTAAATCTTTTTATATCTTATCCTCTGGTAACTAATGTATTTTGTGGTGACTTTTACTATCCCTACCATGTTATGAATGCAATTAAGCAATTAATAACACAAATTCTGATACCCCTGCCCCATCATAGTGACAATCCACCAATTATATCTCTAAATATATGGACTTGGGAGATAGGGTATCATCTCTTGGAGGAAGCAGTTACAGGACAATGTGTGTCACCTGGAAGATTAAGGACTCTGTACTCCTTGAAAGAAGTGAGTTTCAATTCTCACGCTCGGTCATGTCAGTGATTTTGGGATGAATGGCCACCTGAGATCAAGATGATTTGCATAGAGATGTTAATGATGATACAGTGCAGAGTGTAGAGGTCAGGGCGTGTGACTGGTGATCAGCATTCAGGGAGCTCATGGGATGACCATCATGCACCTGGGAATGGACTAAAAAGTAAGCATGTAAAAATTGCTTGCTTGTAATTTTAGACAATTTACAGGCATCTCTATATTTCCTTTGTGTTTGCATTTTTCAAAGAAAAGTTTTTTACCAGCCTTGTGATGATACGAATCTATGCTTTTACTTGCAGAGGCTTTGGATGAGTCAAAGATCATTAATAAATCTTTTAGTCATTAAAGGAAATGCACACTTGGTATCATGTGAAAACAAGATGAGCCATATTTCCTGAAACACAAAAAGCATTCTTGGCAGGTTTTTTCTAACACATTATCTTACAGATGTATATTATATATATGTAACATCAAATAAAAATATAAATATATAGTATAGATATAAAACAGAACATATAATACTATGATAATATATTACTATATACTTTATGTATTATATGTGTATATTATAGCATCAGGTTCCTTGCTGCAGTGGTGTTTTTATTTAGCATTTATGATAGTTCTGAATTTGTTGTGTCTGAATGGCTACCAGAACAGTTGCAAGGAGGTAGCCAGAGTTAGCATATTATGTGCAGTAAGCTAAAACTGTGAAAGGTGCAGTAGTATAAAAAGTGGGGAAAGAGTTATTATGAGCAGAGATAAGGCTCAAACAGAAGGATTTATTTGTTTTTTGTAGTAGTTCCTCAGCTGTGGAAAATCTACATCATTCCATCACCACTGGAGAAGCTGTACTGCCTTCTCTCCTGAGGATATTGCAGAGCACAGGAGTGTGTCTGAGCTGGCCACAACACGTGTGTGACTGTTTCAGCAAGAGCTGCTTGGAGTGGCCTAAAGGAGGGCTGGGGAGTGACTTTAGGGTTTGGTGGTGTGGACAAGCAGAAACCTTTTCTGGTCTTATTGTCTTGTGTTTCTGCAATGCCATGCTGCATGGAGGGCAGGCAGGAAAAACTGGATCCCCATTCGCTTTTGTCCTCAAAAGTTTAATAGATGATAAATCTGCCACAAATCTATTAACTAGTGGTTTGTTATCATCACTGATTTTATAGTCCAAGGCTGAATAGGTTGAATTTCATCTTCCAAGTACTGTATCTCATTAGGCATTATTTTTGTTCAAACCCTTCCTCACTGTAAATGTATGTAGGCTGTAATCAAGTAATTTCTTTACCTCTTGAATAAACATAAATAGATAAGGTTTTTCAGTCTCCACAAACAGCTGTATTTTCCTGCTTTAACCATCCATCCCTAAGCTCTTTGCAGATTTTCAGCCTTCTTTTTTGAAGCTGGATCCCAAAGAACACTGTGTTCTAGCAGTGAGCTTCTGGGGGCCACATAGAGAGAATGTGCCATCGCTTTTCCACTCAGTATTATTTCCCTGTTTCTTCATCCAAAAATCTTTTGTGCTTTTAAATATGAGGTGTTCTGCTCAATTAGCTGTCTTGTAGAGCCCCAAGGCAGTTCCCCATTGCAGAGGGCTGATCTCCATTCTTTCCTCCCAGTTGCCCAAGCTTCTGTTTTGAAAACACATTTTGCTTGACTGGGCATGGTGTACAGGGCAGACAAATTGCTCTGACTGCTCTTCTAACCTTTGTGATACCTGCATATTTTATCAGCAATTCTGAACTTATTTTCAGATGATTAATGACAATTATTCTGCACCTTCCCCACTGTTTTTAAAATATCTGTGCATCAACCAGTCCTTGTTAAACCTACCATATCCTCCAGTGATCTCTAGAAGATTGCATTTTTTCTACAGTTAGTATAGAATGGCGGAAGTTGAATATGAAATCACATGCTGGGCAGTTACCTAAGAGTATGAAATCTTCATACTTGCTTTTTGAATGAAACTTTCAGCTTCAGAGAACAAAACTTGATTTGTTTGACTTGACAAATTTCCTTTAAATTACGGCTGCTCTTGGTCTGTAACCATTGCACAGCACAGCTGCCATTGACTACTAAATAGTTTCGTTTAACCCACCTTTTCCTGTGGCTCATGAATTTATCCTGAGAGTGTACAGAAGAAGTTCTATCATGAGTCATTGATCAATAAAGACTGGAATTTATTTTCTTTACTTTTTCGTTTGCTTTCTGAATTAGACTGGAAAAGGGAAAACAGGTTTCTGTTGTTCTGGTGCAAATGCAAATTCCTTCTGGTGAATGAAAGAAAACAGTGGAGGGTGTGAATAAAACAAATGGATATTTCTAGACTTGATAGATGCATGGAGAACACCAATAAAATCAAGAACTTTGCAGACAAAAGTATGGGTTTGGCAAAACACAATTTTCACTTCAAAAAGATATTACCAAAAAAAAAAAAAAAAAAAGGATGGGAGATTTTTTGAACAATGGCTCCTAAAATATCACATACATTATTATCCAGCTGTGGAAGTTCGAGTGATAGCTGTATGGTCTTTAGGAAAATGCCTTTTAAAAAAATTCATGAGAGAATAACCCTCTTTCCATTTCTCCAGCTTCTTCTGAAATGCATGTTTGGCAGTTGTTATGAAGACAGAAGAAAAAGACACAGGTGGAGAACTTCCCTGTGCAGTACTTCCACTGGCTTGCATTGTCCTTGCTCTTGCTCCACACTGTGGGCTAGGTACCATAGAAATCAAAATGTTGGGAGCTAACTATATGGTTTTGGAGTCATAAAGAGCTTGATGCAAGACGAAGTTTTCATTTTGTATGCTTAAAAGGGACCTCTTCAAGACTTGTTTTGTGTGCAAATACAAGGAAGCCTACACAAGAAACCATCTTGATTAAAACCTTTCTTTTAACCAGTTTCAAATAGAGGAAGCTTTATTTCACTCCATGTTCTCTGGAGAGGCCATTTCTACTAAGACAGCTTCACATATTCCTCACTGATTAGTTGCTTCTTTGTAGTTGGATATACATTAAAAGAAAGAATCTGTTTTTCTGATCTTTTGTAATTTACACAGACAACAGAGCCATAAGCCCTGAAACTAGCACAAATCCTAGCAGTAAAATGCCTACAATTTATTATGCAGTTAGTTTAAAAGTTTACTTCCTCTTAAGAAATACAGATTCATTTAAAAGTAGTTATTTAGCATTAAACTCTAGTCTTTTTCTTCCTCTCTGAGTCAGCAGGATTGCTGCTGTTCATTTGGAGCCAATGGCTCCCAACAAGACTCTTAAATGGGAAGCACGTTGTACACCATGGTATTGAATCACTCTTGTGTTCCTGAATAAGGCTCTACCAAGGCTTTCATAATCACAAGGCATTTTTCCTTACTGTCACAGCTTTCCCTCTGGTCTCCAAGAGGGAACAAGAGAGATAAAGTAAACATTTTTTTCCCTAGTTTTTTTTCAACTTAATATACCTTCTATTATAGTAGCAAAACAGGAGGACAAAATGCTGTACAAGGGTAATCTGACTGAAAGAGGTGGCACACACACAACTCCCAGAGTTTCTCTGCTAATGTAATGACTGATCAACATTATCAGAACAGAATTCACAAGGCAGACTGCTCTTAGCACTATCTATAAATAATAATGCTGTTCCCAGTGCTCTAGAGTAAGAGTAATTGCCCCTCTGTCTGCCTTTGATAGCAGATAGATAGCTGGGAAGCATGTGATTGTCTTCTAGGTTGTTAAGTGCCTAACAAGTCTAGGATTCAGAATTAAGTCAAAGGAAAAAGATACCTTTGAAGTAGTTTTGAATAGTGAGATACCTGCCTACATCTGAATTGTCTTGCCTCAGTCTAGGTGAGTACAGAGTCTAAAAAGAGGTTCAGTAAGTTCTTTCCTGCTGTAAAAACTTGTAAGGGCTTCAGAAAACCAGTTGTAGTGGGGAGAGGGGCAGCCACTTCTTCTTCCACAAGAAGGATTTCCCCAACACACACATGCAGACAGGAACTAGAATGGCTGTGTCCCGAGCTGTTTCTTTGAGCATACTATTGGACTCCTGGATGGGAGTGCACAGCGATGCTTTCTCAGGAGTGTGCTGACTGACATCCACAGGGCTCAGTTCTGGAGTTCAGGCTAGCACAAGCATCCTTGTGATTGTGTGCCCGTTAGTTATGGGGAGAAGATCTACACTATGTGTGTAAACAGCTATTCTCAGTTTTGTGAGGTGAAATATGTGTGTGATGGCTGGTAGGAAAAGGATTTGTGGCTGGAACTAGCTTTGTTTTTTTTTTTGGCTGATGAAGACAGGTAGTGTCATTGGCAATTTGTCTATAAGAAGGGCTGTTATAGCAATTAGCTTCTAACTTGCATTTCATATTTTCTACTTATTATCTTAGATAAATGAAGAGTGCTTAGGATGAGAAGTGCCTCCTGAAATGGAAGGGCTTAACCATGACACCTGCGCATGCAGGCACAAATTGAAATCACTGATACAGTGTTTGCTTCATATCACCACAGTTCTGCCACCTGCTAAACTGCTTCACTGCAGTGCCATGTCAGGTCACGTTCCAGTGATCATGACGTGCATGACCTACCTGTGAGCTTAGACAAGCGGAGTAAATTCCCACTCCTCCTCCACTGCCTTGCTTTCCTTTGCGTGACAAGATGAAATGTGTGCCACTGGACTGGAATAAAAGAGAAGGGCACTTGCAACTTCCTTGATGTGATGAGGATGGCATGGTGTAGAGAAGCAACTTTCTGAGTTGGTCAGAGGTCTAGGAGTCTTAAAAAACATTGCTCAGCTTGTGCTTAAAACATCTACAAAACTGAAAAATAGTCATAACTCCCAAACACATCCATCACCACTCCAAATCTTTCTGATTCAACTGCTTGGAATTGTACTTGGCAACGATAAAGAACGGCATTTGAGAAAGGTCAGAAGAAACATTTTCAATTTCAGTCTTCTGGAATAGACTTGTGTTTAGATTGCTCAGTTACAGCATGTTGATCACCCCTGTGACTTCAGAGTTCTGCATTTCCGATGAGGAGGATGTCTGCAGGTAGTAGCCTCAAACCTGTCTTCCCTTTGCCCTGCTCTTATGGTATGGCCACAAAAGGAAGTTCCTTCACCATTGGGTAGGTGCATCCTGTGGGCTGCTCCAGCTGTGATCCCCTGCCAATGGCTCCCCCCAGATCCCTGACTCCGTGAAGGATGGGACTGTGCTGGGTGACAGCTGGATGCAGAGCAGCTTGGGGATATTCGCACCCTACCCACTCCATTGGGACTGAATGAGCCGGCCCTCCCTGTGCCCATGCAGTGGCTGTGGTTGTGCAGTGGCACCCTGGACAGCCAGCTCCTTTAGAGCACCACTTCTTCCAGTATCTGCCTGGGGCTGAAGAACCTCTGTAGACTAAACCTTTCTCCTCCTGCTCTTCAAAAAACAATGAAAATAGGAAACCAAACTCAACGTCTTTGTTCTTAGACAGCACAAACTTGTTTTAGATAGTTCATCTCTACTCAGCTTGTTGATAGTCTGCCTTTGATGTACAAAGAATAAATCCCACCTTCCTAGCAGAGGCCTGAGCGTTAAGACTATGTCGGAAGCTGTTCTTCAGAAACAGAAATGCACTTGAGCTACTGCAGTTATTACTTGTTTGTCACACTAACTGGTTGCAGACAAATCTGTGGAAAATTCACTAGTTCGTGTTTTTTCTTTTCAGTGGTAATGCTGCAGCACTGGAGCCAGAGAATAGAGAATGGAGCAGCTGAGCTGCAGAACTACAACCTGAGATAATTCACAGTGTTTTCAGTCCCCTTCCTCATCACTAGTAGAATTCCTGCCAAACTCAATTACTCCCACTCAAAACTGAATTAACTTGCATCTCTCACAGTAAGATTTTTGCTCTATCTCTATACAAACTAAAGGGAAATGATTTTACCAAGTAAAATACTTACCTGCCTCCAGAGCTTCAATATTGAGCATAGCTAGGTATTTAAGTACACATCAAACTGCTAGGCCAACATTTTGAAATACAGTACCTCTGAGTTTTGAATTAGATAACTTGTCATTGGCCATCTCAGTGTGAAGTGCAGTAGGGTGTGCCTGTTCTTTAAAAAAGTTTAAACACCTCTGTGAAATAAAGGGAACAAAGTCTGTTACATGCTGTGGGGGCATATTGGGTCTCAGTCTTCTGATCTTCCTTTAAGTAGAAAACTGCCTTATTGATGTGGATGGCTTTATGTGAAGAAGATTCTGTGGAAATTTGAATCCCAATTAAAACACTTGCTTTAATCAGTGAAGAGGAGATACTGGGTAGCAAAGAAGTAGGATCTGCTTTGGCAAGTCTCTGTGTTTGAACTGTAGCACAGGGTTAAAAGAGCCAAAAAATTGTGCCCCGTTGTACACGTGACTGCTTTGCACATGCAGCTCTATTGTCCACCAGAGCCATCCTGAGAGCACATCCATAATTACACACTTCTTGGCAGGAAAGCTTAATGTATGCAAGGGAACAGCACGGAGAAGCATTCCTATTCCTTGTGACATACTTGAACTGGCAAGTCCTGATGCACATAATTCTCCTCACCTGCACAGAGCAAAGACCAAATGGAAATTAGGTCATACTGGATCAAATACTATCTTCTTACTCCTTTTCATCTTCTTTGTTGGTAATAAAGAAATGGAATTTGTTCTTTAAAATGACCAAATTTACTCATATTGAAGAGTAATCAAAATCATGGTTTTGGCTTTGGTTACCCTTTGCTAGAAGCTGTAGATGACTTTGTGGGACACTTCTGAGAGCAAGGACTGTCCTGTGTTTATAATCACCGAGGTGTGGTAAGCATGGACAGTACAAACAAACATGGTTAAAGTAATGTAGCTCTATTTTTTTACTGTCATTTAAGTCCTTCAGTATGAAAAGAAAGATGAGAAATGGGTCTCTTCCCCTCACAATACTTGCTTATTAAGACATCTTTTCCTGTTTGGTGCAGGTAGGGTTTAACCTTGAGATATTTTCTGTAAGAAGAGACACAGGAGTTTTGAACTGGAGAAGAGAAGAGAAAATTCTGCTGTAAGGCAAACAGGGATGTGTGATAATCATTAAACCTTCATGAAGTTCGTATCCTAGTTTTACTATTCCAGTTAATTTTTCTGGAGAGCTTGGGAAACCATAAAAGATCACTGTCTTTCTGATCTCATGCCTTACATAGCACAAAGTGAGAAATTGTTCCCCAGCACTAAGCATGTGGTTATGGCTGAACCAGAAAGTTTCTGAGTTTAGAGCAGAGTCTGGAGAAGCTGTGATATTCTGGCACAAATCACGCTGCTTTACACTCCTTTGGAACAAGACTCACGGTTAGCATCTTCTCTGAAAATATTTATTTATCAAGGCTTAAAACACTTAATGGTATTCTTTAAAAATCCTCTACATTCACTCTTATGGAAAGGCAGTGAAATAAATGCGTTATACCAGCAATAGCACTAGAATAAGGGAAACTAGGACACTATAAGGTTAAGTACGTATGTTTGTTGCTGCACAGTCCAAGGGGTTCTGACAAATGGAACATAGTCAGTCCAGCAAGAAGTACCAAGGCAAGCCAGGAATGTGTTGTCAGGCAGCAATGACATCAGCCTACAACCCTTGCCAGCCTCCCTCTATCAGGCCCACAGTTCCAGATCACTGCTCTGCAAAGGGTCACCACTCCCTTCCCATTAAATCTCTGCACAAAGGACCAAATCTAAAAGTGGCTGGTTGGGCTTTTTTCCATTTTATAAGCATGTATGATGACTACCAGACATCTAATGTTGAATATGCAGTGAATTTGTTTATACAAACAAAATATTCAGCCTTTCAGATGGATTCCCTTCTTCTTGCCCTACTGTGGTACTCACTTCAGTTTTGCTTGTTTTCCTCAGAGCTTGTTAAAACTATGAGGGCTCATGTTTTGGTGACTAGTTTATCCCCACCACAGTGTGGTTTGTTACCTTATGCTTTTTTTCTGCATTCACTCTCACAACTGTTTCACCAGGCTGCTTTTAAGACTGTATATGTCTAAATTCCTTAGTAAAGAATCTGTCATCGATAGGGTCAAACGAATGAGGAAAGTGGTGACTAACGTTTTTTTCTTGCTTGGCTTGTTCATTTCATAAATAATAGAAAATGTTCTTCATTCAATGACTGATTTACTTTCAGTAAAGTAAGTTTAAAAATGTTAGAAAATACTGTGTGGGAAGTGGAATTTAATCTTCCCAAAGGAGACGCTGGCCTTCAGATTTCAGATATTACTTCAAATGTACCTAAAAATCATCAATGGTTAAACAGAGCTGCTTCCAATAATGTTTTGATGGCTTACAAAGGTCAAACTAAAGGTTAGTTTAACTGTTTTAAGTTGCATAACCTTCAAAAGACAGTGACAGCTGAAATAACTCAGTAATTTTACGTAGCAATCAATATAATGGCTGGAAAAGCATGAGAAGGGATATATAATTTTCATAACTCACTGTAAAATCCAGGTGGGATTTTTTTTACTGAGAGATGTATTTTTACTTCAGGTTAGATAATGTGCTTTTCTATAGTTTTGGAAAAAATTCAGTAAAGACAAAGTACTTCAATTTTACCATGAGGCAAACTCAGAAAAAAATTGATTCTGTTGTCCTCATTGACAGTTACTGATTTATCTGTGAGTAGACCTAGAGCTTCCATCTGTTTTTGTGTTGGAATAGCTCACAGAAATTAGTATTAATGCTTGTTGGCATTCATCTAGGTAAGAAATGTGAAAACTAAATTATTTCATTTATTTTTGTACTCAGCAGGAGCTAAAATCACAGAAAGGGTTGGAAGGGTTTTTTTCATCTTTGTATCTACCAAGCAGCATCTTGTCATATAAATGCGTCATAATTTTGAGGTGAACATGTTCAAGCCTGAATTCTTGATAAAGGTAGGAATTTCAAGTCTGCATTTTAAAAAAGAGGGGTAAAAAAAAAGTAGCCTCAAATGTATTGTTGACTGATGGATGATTTTAAAGCTGCAGCTATGGATTTGGAAACCTTGTGGTCCTCCTATTTCTTCTGTAGTTGTCCTCAGAGATCTTTCACCTGTTTGAGTCTGCCCTCCATTAACCCTGACCGTTACCTTAGTCTGCAGATAGCTCCATTCTGAGTCTTGTTTTCTCACAGCACTACCACTTAAAGTCTCAGCCTTTTAACTCTATGGATATCATATTTTTTTTTAATGTCATACTGACATTACAGTAGCAGATGCCATGAGCACAGACATGATTTTTTGTAGGAATTACCTATGAACATTTGAGTGCACAATTTAGTTTGATCAACAGCTTATAAAAATAATACCAGATAAACATTAAGAATAGAACATTAAAAAAAGGGAAAATAATAAATTAATAAAAATAATAGTGAAAATAGAAACTTCTGAGTACATTGAAATGGAATATAACATGGCCCAGGTCTTAGTCTTCCCATGCCTCCCAAAAATAGCTTTGAACACATCTTCAAAAAGTCACATTAAAATACATTATCATGTTTGAAAGAAGGTGTATCATAGTTATTTTTTTTTACAATCCTAGCATTTGCTTGAATTCCAAAATTAAAACTTGAATAAACTTTAAAAATTAATCAATTAATTGATATATAAGACCTAATTTTCTTTCTCTTGAGATCGAGTAGCTTTATTTACCATTTATTTTAAACCATTGAGTTTACTTGTAACAAACAACAAAAAAAAAAACCTCCATTTTAAAAGAGATTCAATATTACCTTAATCAGCACTATTTTTTTTTTACTACCTTCAGTTGATTTGAATTGGTGCTTGGGGGAATTAGTTTTCTAATTATTTTTTCAAATTTTATCAATCTCTAGTTTGGATATACCAGTCTTTGCTATCATGTGTATCAGCCTAGCCAGTTAATTAGTCCTGGAAATTTGCCATTATTATTAAAAATTAATTTAATATTGATTCATCCATATTTTTTCAAATGTATGTTTGAATTATGTACTACTTTCTTTAGTCATTGATTGGAGCAATTAATGGCATGCATGAGGTTTTTCCTTCAGAAATATCATTAAAAATTTCTCTCTTTAAAATGAAATAGAGCTCCATAGAGCTTGTTCTGTTGTGACACCATTACAGTGGTTTTCCTGTTCCAGCTCCTCGGGAATGTATATCCATTAAAGAGTCATTAGATAGAAATGCACAATCAACTCCTCAGCAGGAGCAAGTACCCACTCCCCAAAGCACGGGAGTACTCTGGGTGACAGGCTGAATGCAGATTCTTGCTTACTCTCCATGACAATTGATCTTTCTCTCCTGCACGCTGGTGCAGCTCCAGTGCACTGACATCAGTACCAATGAGAGTCAGGTCAACCCAGGGACAGACCGGATTTTGCTGTTCTCAGCTAGATCTCCATTAATATATGAAATGGATGAAGCTCTTCCTGGATATTGAAGTCAGCTGGCTCACAGAACAGCCCACATCTGTGGCAAGAAATTTTTTTCACCTCACAGCTGGGAGAGCATGTGCATGGTGCCTGTTGGGAAGGGTCCCTAGAAGCCTCCAGCTCCCAAACCATACTCAGGAATTGCTTGAGAGAAAGTTGGTTGATGTGGGCATATCTAATACCATGGGCCATCCTCAGAGTTTATTAATCTAGACAAACCTATCCCAGCAACCAGACATGTTCCCATGCACTGTTTCATTTGCCAATGAAAACCCTGGAAGTGGAGGTGAAAGCGTGCAAGTCCCAAGGTGCTGAGGTGCTCTGCAGAGTCAGGATGACTTTTGCATAGATATGGCTACAAAAATGCCTGCCATTAGCCACTTCCAATTAAAGATGGGCTTTGGTACATTTTTTTGGTACAAGTTTCTTTCTTGGATGCAAGTACATAAATGCACTGGGAGTCCTTGGCTTCACAGCTCTTCCAAGGAAGTTTCACAGTGATGGTAGTGCAAAGCATTTCAGAACACCTGAAGAGGAATGACTAAGCTTAAGGACGCGGCCATGGCCACATTGCTAACACTGGCTTTAGGCACTGCTGTGGGGTTTGTGTGAGTGGGAGCACTTGGCCAAACACAGGTGGTGTCACAGAGGAGAACACCCTGCAGGAACACTATTGAATGGCTACTAAACAACCCCATTTTTTTTCCCATTTTTATAGATCCTTTCTTTTACTTACTGAGAGGAGGCTGCATCACTCATCTCAATGGGAGGCTAGTGCAGGTCTCTGAGCCAGCCATGATATAACAAGGCACTCTAATGTGGGAATTTTCCTGGTCAGTCTGTGAGGCAAGCCTTTATAACATCTGATGAATCCAGCTGGAGAAATTCTGAATCATGGAGCTGCTGTTAGTAGAACACTGTTTACTTATATTTGTCTAGTATTAAGCTGGGGTGGAGGTGCAGGCTTCAGAAACCTGAGTTTTTCAGTGAACTGATAAAATTCAGAAATTAATCTCTGAAGGTGCAACTCACAAAAACCAAACCAATACAATTTCTACAGCTGTTTCCTTGTGACTAAGAGCCTGTTGTCCTTCACAGACAGCTTTTTAGTTGACTGTCCTGCAGGGAGATTTAAGGTATGATTTTAGGTTGCCATTTTCGGTTTTCTTTTTGTTTCTACATTTCCCTTAGTTTCTGTGTAAGTAGCTCAAGCTGAAATGTCAATATAGCAAATGTAATGTTTTGTTTTTAGATACAATCAGATACAGAAAGTAGAAAATGGTTAAAAGCTTTCTGTGATTGTGAAGTTAGATGGAGTACATGTGCTGTGTTTACTTATATAAAGAACACTGTGAGAGAAAAAATAAAACAAATTTCTGCAAAAAGTCTCTTTGTTAAATCTCTTCATATGTTTTTAAAATTTTTTTCCCATTTCTCACTCCCTTTGCCTTCCCAAAATGGAATGACTTCTTGTAATTGTTTTGGAAATAAGATGGCAAAACGTAAAGCCTTTTAACCTTTTTTCGGCATCAGTTTACAATGGAGGGTATCTGACCACAGCTATTCTCTGGATTCTTGTAGCAGACCACACAAAAAAAGGCAACAGAAATTGGTACTGCTACTGCAGCTCAGTTTTGCATATCATCTTTTTGTAACCCAGTTTGTTCTTGTAGGCTGAAGTACTGTGGGTTTTCCCAACAGTAGTTTTGCCCACTGATTTTATGGCAAAGATTTACAATGAAGCAGTATGGATGACTTCCAGTGTTTGTGAGTGTTCATGATGTGAAAGTGCCAGCTGCAACACAACTCTGGACCCCATCTCTAGTATTAAGGCAATCTGAGACCCTAGAAATTAACAACACTGACTTTTGTCCTATTAAAAATCCAAAATGTTTCTCCCCTCATGACATAGTCTTCAAAGTAAACTTGACCCTGGCTATGAAATTCTCTCACGCACTGAGATACCAGCTTTTTGTATCCCATGGACATGACAGGTTTCTGACTGATGTTTGGTTTAGACATACACACAAAGTGCCTGAGGCGCCTGCTGAGCCTAAACAAAGAAGCCTGGGAAAGGTCTCACTATATCTATTGTCTTACACTGACATCGGCCTTTCCATTACAAAGGACTTCAAGACCTAAAGTAATCAATAATGATGAATGTGGTTTTTCCCTGTGTGCATCTGAGACAGATGGAGACTCACTGTGGACAACAATAGCCTGCAGGCAAGGGCCTTGACATGGTGGTTTAAAAATATCCCAAAAACCATACATTAAAAAAGGTACAAAGTTTTGTGATTTTTTTACATATTTGCCTGCTAAATGGCAGATTCCTTCATCGAGCAGTAACTGCATTGCCTGCTTGCATGAGGATCAGTGTTGTCGCTGAGCAGCATCCATCTCTCAGAGAAATGACAGGCAGTTTTCCCGCATGACTTTTTCTCTCTGCATCTCCCTTCCTTTCCAAACTCCCATTTCCCAAGATTTCTTCACCCTTTTCTCCATCTCTCTCTTCTCTTTCTTAGGCTGTCTGCTTCACACCGTGCCTATTTACAGAGGCATCATAGAGCTGACAGTACCTACCTCAGGTAGTTAATCTTGTAAAGAAACTAGTTATAGCGTATGCTGCATGTTAAACCTCCTTCCATGTAACTGTTCACTTAGGGTCAGATGGAGGAAGCCGTCCCACACAGGCATATCCTCAGAGAGCTTGCAGGTATCACCCTGATGAGCATGGACCTAAGAAAGCAGTCTTGCCAAGGGGCCAGGAGGTTGGCTTCATGCTGAGAGCAGATGCCATGTAAACCTTATCCAATCCGCCCTGCTCACATTTGTTCCACCCACAGCACATCTCCCCTTTGGCAGAGGCATATCCCAGTCTTCTGACAAATGCAAACAAAAGCAAAATTGAAGCAGACTGCAAATTACCAGAACTTCATTATTCTTCCAGTACTGGTTTTGTTTTTCAGTTGCCTCAGTGTTCTTTTGTGATTGCAGTAGAAGTACAGACGGTAGTTGGAAGGGATAATGATGAGTCCTTAGCAAAACCGATAAAAGCATTTACAGTAGCACTCACGTAAGGAAATTATTTTAGTAAAGCTAGGAGCAAACAGGAACACAAACGGGAACCTCTAAAGTTGGATTTGGCTCCAATGGGATGAGAAAGAAGCTTTCCTGATTAATTGTTAATAACCTAAAGTCCAATGTAAGTATATTAGAAGGTTTTTTTTATTACAACATACTAGTAAATAACCAGAAACTGTCCTTATAATATTTTACATCGAGTCCAACAGCTTGTGCAGTAATAGATGTAAATTGGGAACTATTACATGAAGGACACAAGCTATCTTAGTATTTTAGTTAGCATATTGATCTTAAGGTGTGGCTAGCTCTGCTTCTGCGCATATGATCCCTGCCCCCTCCATAGGCAATCTGGGCTCTGTGAACTGCTCCACTGACCACCTAAAAGGATATGTAGCAATGCTGTCATGCTTTGCTTTTCTGGTCAAAAACACCTGCTCTCGGTCATCTGCAACACCTTTACTGATTTATTGACCATTGTTACTCTCTCCATGCATTGGAGGAGAAAAAAACCCTTTGGAGACAAAGTTTGTGACATCCACTAAAAGCTCCTTAATTCCCAGATTCTAATTTATGTGGCCCCCATCCATGAGTGTGTTTCCAACCTTTTCCTTCACTTCTTTTCACAGTCTTACAGCTCCAGAAGAGCCCACGTGGTCTGCTCAGTTCAAAATGCATTTCTCCCACACCCGCGGAAAGGAAAGCGGAGGGCTGGCATTTTTAATAATTTATTCCAGCCTTCCCACATGGGGGAGGTGGGGAAATTGAAGGCTTCTAAAATTAGTGGGGCTGCACTGTTGCAAATGAAGGCACCATTTAGCTCAGGATCATGCTAATTCCTCCCTGTGGACAGCCTTTGGAAGAAAACAAAAAAGCGCACTCAAAGACAGATTGCTTCCTTTACATTAATAACAAAAGTGTTTATTCTAGTAAAAAGTTGGAAAGGAGCAATTAGAGACTTCAGGGAATATGCTAAGTGAAAATGTGATTTTGTTTATCCTGGATTATCCAGATAATTTACTAAATTGCCGTGTTTTACTTCTTGTGGTCACCAGTGGCACAGTGACCCAGTTGTGGTAATGCTCCTTTGCCATGCTCTAAAAAATCCTATAACCCCTGTGGCTGCCCCAGGGTTACTGCTCATTACTGCTCGCCCCAGCCTCAGAAATGTCCTGTGTGCCTTGTCCAGGGGACTTCCATGGAGTGTCCCCTGCTGCTTGCAGCTGCTGGCTATGAGGACAGCAAGCATGGCTTGTCTTGCTGTGTGAAGGGAATGGGATAGCAAGAGGAGTGACCCTAAAAGTCATTCCTGTGACTTATTTGTAGTAATTCTATATTTACAATGTGCCTAAAAAGCCTTCATCTAAATCTGTTTGGCATGCTAGTTAGCAGTTATAGCCCAAAAAACTCTATGTATCTAATCTTTACAGATCAGAAAACATGAAGGAAAGAACATGATGGACAAATTAAAATGAGTCAATGTAAACTTTACTTTTAAAATAGCTCTTTCTTCATTATTTTATGGTTTGTCCTAAAGCCATGCCTAGTGCCCATGCACAGATGTGTGTTTGGATACTCCAAACACACATCTCCTCATACACCAAGCTAAGCATTTGTCCTGAGCACTTCCATCTGAGAGGGATTTTCAGCCACTGGAGTGGGTGTCAGGTGTTCATGACAGCTTTCAGCAACCTCAAAACCTCTTGCATGAGGGTTGGTTCGGTGGAGTATGAGACACTGTGTGTACTGTAGCTTTGACATTTGTGTGTGTGTGCTTTTGGGGACATGTTGTGACTCTTGGGGATTGTCCTGTGCAGGGTCAGAAGCTGGACTCTATGAACCTTGTGAGTCCCTTCCAACAGTGCATATTCTGTGATCTGTCTGTCTGGCTCAAACCATCTGCTGCTCTGAAGTCACTGGTATCTTTCCTTCAAGGAGATTCTACAAGGTTTCTTAACAGAAATGAAGGAAATATTGAGAAACTGCCAGTCTTGCCCAATTTCACTCTGGTATAGCCTCTAGTGTGGCCTCAGCTGTTGTCATTGTTGTCCACTGTATTTAAACAGAATTGAAAAAAAAAAAAGTACCTATTTTAATCTCTACTATCATTTAAAGTTTTGTCTCTTCCCAAAAAGACCTGTACTTAGTTCTAAAACAGAAGAAAACAGCTTGCAAAGATGAACCCTAAAAAACCCTACTGATAATCAGGTAGAATAACCCATTCTCCTTAGATACTTTCCCCATTCTTTTTTTTTTTTTCCTGACCTTTATCTAGATTTTTAAAATTATATGTTTTGAAGGTCTGCAGACTTGTATATACTGAACTAGCTGATTTTGGATAAAGCATCAGGTTGAATTCCATCATCATAGCCTGCCAGTCAGTCTCCCTTCTTTTCTGCAGCACAGATGGAGAGGGAGGCAGTAATGTATGTGGAAAGGTAATTGGTCTCTCTTGCAGATCACTGGTTTCATGCTTCTAATACGACATCCATCACCGACCAGTTGTAAGTTTTCATCTTCAGATAGTTTTAATGCGATGTTTATCTCCTCCTCTGCCAAACGTATTGCAGTGACCTTCTTGTGAGATAGCTACAGCCTGGACATCATTAGCAAGTTTCGTGCCTTAAAGGCAAGCCTTTAGGTTTTTGACCAAGCAAGCAGAGGTGAGAAAGCACTGGTGTGACTAAAAGTGCCACTAAAAGCATCTGTTGCTATAAAAAGCAATAGAAATCTGTAAACCATGAACAGAGAGCAGATTCACAGTCTTGGTTGGCTGGTCAGTGCAAACCCTGCCAGCTTGGAGCTCTTTTCCAAGCCTGTCAGCAGCGTCTCTGTCTTGTGTGCGCTGAGCTTTGGATTTCTCAGGCTCTCACAATCTAATCCTGCTGAGTCACAGGCACTAGAAAGACACAAAGGGCCACGGTGTGCCAACCCCATGAGACATGCTGAACATGGGCACTGGCAATACCCACTGTTATTCCACAACAGGCGGTCATCCTGTGAACAATTTCTTGATGGACTCCTCTCAATAATTGCACGAATGTGTTGTATTTTGTCCTGTATCAGGCAGATCTAGGCTGGATGCTAAAAGGTGTGGCCACACCATCTTCTGTGTACTTCCCTGTGCCTGACCAACTGTCATTAAGTCCTTAATATTTCTGTGGCATCATTAAGTCAACCATCTTCACTTAATTAAACCTCAAATGATCAATGTGTTGGCTGCCAATGGTAGATGCATTAGTCCAAAGTGAAGAGATGGAACCTATCCTTCCTTAGAGATTTAGCTCCCTGAAAAATCAGTGGTGGCAAAAATAAACCAAACTGAAATGAAACTTGATCTGACTCCACTTCTTCCCGGGTGGCTCATCTTTCACAAGATGCAAGGGCTGCACCCCCAGTGGTGGGCTGAACATGCCTGGGACAGTTCTTAGCAGCTGGCAGGGATGAGCCACTTCCACCCACAGTATCACCTTCTCTCTCCCCCAGCACAGGGCAGCTGCAGGAAAACAGCCAGCTGGGAATGGCCTCTAGGCTCTGCTAACTCCCAGACTATACCTGTGGACTGGGATACCAGGATGTTCTGAAGGCTTGCCAGTAACTGTTCTAATAAATTAACAATACACATGATTATGTTTCAAGCATTAGGAGCATACCTTGATACTGTAATAGATATACCACAGACGATATAGCCAAGCAGCCTCAATTCTGGACAAAAAGCTCTGTATTTTCAGCCTACAGTAACTGTTATCTGGTGTCTCAGACACCCTTACTTTGGATTTCTGAGGCACAGTAGAAGCTGCCAGATCAACACACCACATCGTTAGGCAGATGTTTGATCTGTATTGGACATTCCTGGTTGGTAACTTACCCTCCATTTAGTCTTTCTCTGTTTCCAAAAGCAATGCTTGCAGTCCACAAGGAGTTTATTTTATACCCTTGATACTGAAATTACAGTGTAAATGCTTTAAATTACACTTCCAATTTGGACCTTACCTTTACTTATTCATCAGGATCACACCCACAGGGCCTTCCCTTTCTGCAGTTGGTCATTGAGTGAAAATGCTTTGCTTCTACCTGACCCATGCAATCTGCTGCAATGGGCAGCATGGTGTGATCATGTGTCACAGAGCCCAAGTGGTGCCTTCTTGAGTTATTTTTGCTGTACTGAAACTGCCACTACTCCTGGGCTCTCGGCACTGTGTGATGGGAATTATGTTGTGTTCGAAAAATTCTGCCCATTGTAAATTATCCTGTAACTTAAATGGTACATAAGTGAGGCTTAATAATAGCAAGAGCAAAAATTGCTCTAAAACAGTTCTGTATATCATTTGTATGCATAATGGAGCTCACGGTTCAGTTCTGCTCTTGATCTTAAAGATCTTTTTTACCAGGTGTTGTTCACTTGTCTGACCAACTATGCACACAGCTCATGTGCTCATTAGGAACCCACTGTGCTTGTTGTACACTCAATAATGTTCATTAATGAACTCCAGTGGTGCTTCTTCTCTCTTGCCCTCTATCCCTTGCCCTGCTGATGGTTACTCTTAGGACAATCCCACCAGAACTCATGGGCCACTGTGTTAACTGAGAGCTGCCAACCAAACTTCATTTACAGATACTGAGGTGTGAGAAATCCCTGCAAATGTAATTTAAGTTTCTGCTATACCATAGATTAGTTTTCTAATGCATCTATAAATGAGAATATGATTTACTAATAATTTATTACCTAAAACTCTCTAGCATGTTTATACAAAAGCCAAAAAGATACTTCAATGTTGATAAAAAATGCTTAAATGTAGCATTACTTAAATGAGCATCATTACCAAACGATAGGGGGTTTTAAAGGTTTGTTTTGTTTTATTTTTCTGTGATTGAAGTTTATTTTGCATTCATTTAAAAATTGAACCTTTGAAGTTTCCATGGGTACAGTCATTTGATTTGATGGGGTTGCAGCAGGACTTCTCCATTGCTCTCTAAGGAAGACCAGTATCTATTTTCTACCCCAGAAAAGAATTATTTGACCCCATGTGACTTTCCATCACCCAGTTTCCAGATTACTCTCTGGTATAACTGTTTTAACTGTTTTAATGATTCTTGACTTGTCCCTGCAGCCTAGGAACCATTGTGACCTTCTGGGTATTTCTGGTCTTCAGCACAGCACACCAGGCTGATAATCACTCAGCAGGTAGCAGTTATGGGGTGTTTTCTGCATCTGTTTCTCTGACATCTACTTGATAAACCATGGTAGCAAAAATAGTTATTCAGTTAACTGCGCGTTGTGCACCATGGAGGCAACCATGCTACCATGTCCTTGCAGTGGAAAATGACTCTGCAATAGTGGAGCTGGTGTATCTTTTTCTACTCCTGCATTGTAATTCTGAGGGTGCAAAACCCTCATGAGCTACACCCACCTCACCTCTTCCTGCCAGAGAAACCATTCATTGTGTTTCTTTCAGCAAGCGCTGTGCTGCTAAGGAGGTAAGTGATGTCCCTCAGCTATTGTGCCGTGGGACAGAGCTGATTTTCTGAGGTAATGTCACCAAGCAAGTGCTTTAACACTAAAGTACGTTCAAAATCGGTGTCTCTGTCACTTCAGTTGATAATCCTGGCACAAAGACTAAGGACTGAAAAGGTCTGAAAGTCCCAATTCCAGGGAAATATTGAGTATGAAGGGTTAATTACATAGACAGGACATGTATCCAGACTGGAGCTGAGGGGTCCATTTTTTGCTTGACACTTTTCTGTCAGTTGCTGTTTCCATTTTTCCAGCTGTTCTGGGGAAGACACTCTTGCTGTGCAGAGTATGAAAATCCAGGCAAGGACCAGCCTGAGTCAGGAGAGAGGCTGTCAGGGCATTTACCTCCTCACTCCATCCCAGCCCGTGTGCTGTCCCTTCTTGTGGTGGGTGTATGAGACAGTTGCTGTGCTAGGCTGCAGGGTCCCTCTCCATTTACAGCAGGGGCTGTAAATCCCGTGTGCTTCAGTTTGGCAGAGAAAATCCCGTTCTTTCCCCACCATGGCAGAACACACTAGTTGTGATTATGGCTTT
>VZRN01003661.1:236713-264382 GCA_013397935.1 Dasyornis broadbenti | reverse complement strand
TTTTTTTTTTTTTTTGCAAATCACCCATGGTGAAAAAATAAGGCTGTGCATTTCCAAGAAAGTGAAACTGGCAAACAAAAATGGATAATCTGTCCTTCAGGTGAGCTTTCTCTGCAATACAATGTGTGAGCTGTTGGAGCCTTGTGGAGAAGAACAGTACAAATTGCATGGTCAGGGACTTAATAACTCTTAAGTATGAATCATTGCTGTCAGAGTTTCTATGGGAACAGAGAAATAAGTGAATATTTAGGCTATTTTCACATTAATTCTATCAGAACATCCAGAGGTTGTGCAATGTCTAGAAGCATGCAAAGAAATAAATAATTGTATTATTTAGATTTCGCTAGTTACTGTTACTGGGTTTTTTTGAAAAGTATGTTTTATAAAACTTAGTCAAAAAACATTTAAAATCAACAGAAGACAAACAGGACATTTGGCTGTAAGTTCAGAACAATGAACTCATGAGGTTTATTTTTATATGCAAGTTCAGCCTGGATGTGTGCCAAGTAACACAAAAATCCAGTTACCACTTAATGCTTTTTTTTTCTCCCTTGAAGTGATGAGGGCATCTGGATCCCATTTTAAATTGCAAACTTGGCTTTTTAGCTTTTTAAAACAATTTGCATAGCTTGAACTAATTAGTGCTTTGGTTGATGTGTAGGCAGTAAAACAATATGACCCCAAGCATGAGAGAGGTGAAGGAGAGCTGCATGAATTTGGCATTTCCTAGCTTTTGAGAGCTTGAACTGGCTACTCAAACATTTCAGTGTAAGCAGGGTATACACACAGCGGAAGTCATGAAGTAATACTAGAAGAAGACCCCTAGGATAAGCTATGCATGTTTCCCAGCATCATAAATACATGTTCACAGAGCCTAAATACACAGCCTAATATTCTGTTACCCTGAGCAAAGCCAACAGCCTCAGCCAGATGCATCTGTCCCTCTTGAGTTGAGCTGTTCACTGCAGTCCCTGAAGCACGTGTGAGCTCCTGACACCAGAGGTCTAATTTCTGTGATCTGCACTATTTCTGCTGATATTGGGCTGATGTCCCTCAGTTCCAGCTGACTGGACCAGCTTTGGCCAATGCCCAGTCAATTTCCTCTCAGGTTTTGAAGTGATGTTTTCCTCTCTCCAATCACACTCAAGTCTCTGCAAGCAACCCTGTGGTTATGCTCAAGAATAAATAAAATGTGGTGTCTTATGGCTGAATTACCACTGAAGTGGGTGCTGCAGGGAATCAGAAGCCCTCAGTGATATGAAATGACAGAAACCAGAAGGGACAGATGATTTCTACTCAAGACAAATCTAGTTTGTGTGAAAATGAGGAAACCTGAACTATAGCACTCCAAACCCAAGTGTCAGATGCATATTCCTAAAAGGGATGGCTTGGATTAGGTCTTGCCCAGGTTACAGCACTTTGCAGCACTGTGGTGGGAATAATGAGGAGGGATTGCCTTGCTACAGTGCTACAGACCAGTGAGGCATTTCTGCAGAGCTGTGCAGGAACTCAAGTTCTGATGAAACATTTCGGTTTCATGATACAGCTTGTTCTGCCAAAAGCATTCTGGCATTTCAGTCATGCTACCCTTCAACCTTCTGCAGCCTGCAATTCTTCACAGACAGCTTTGCAACAATGAGAGCTTTTCTTTCAGAAGATGGCAAAATGCATTCCCTGAATCCCAGAGACTGGGGAATGACTGTTGCTTCAAGAAAACATTTCTGGATTTTTTTTTAAACTTGGACAAAAACACCTTCATTCTTTGTTCACAGAAATAGTTAAAATTATATACCCAAAATGTTCTGAAGCATTTTTCTTTGATGCAGAGACTTGCTTGGCACCTGGAAATGATGTCCCCCTGCAACGACACTGTCAGAGGATGGGGCTGGGGAGCAGCTCTGCAGTGCTGCAGTGCAGCCCTGAGGTCACAGCTGAACACCACTGTGGTGTGCCCTGACAGCAAAGGCAGCCTGCAGCTCCTGATCTGTGTGACAGGGGGTATGGCTCAAAGGTCGAGGGAAGGATTGTCCCCCTCTGTGTGGCACTCATCAAACTACATCCAAATACTGAGTCCAATTTTGGGACCTGGCACAGGAAAGACATGGACAAACTGGAGGGAGCTCAAGGGACGGCCCCCAGGGTAGTAGGGCTGGAGCACTTGCCCCGTGAGGAGAGGCTGGGGAAGCTGGTCTGGGTCAGCTGGGAAAAAGGATGGCTTTGAGGCACTTGGTAATCCCCAGCACCAACAAAGGGTCACAGAAGAGATGGAGTGGGACTCCTCACAACGGTATAGGATGAGAGGGCAAGAAGCAATGGCCCCAAGCTGGAATGAGAGCAGCTCAGGCTAAGTATAGGCAAAAACTTTCCCCATGAGGAGGCCACTCACGTCACCCAGAGTGGCTGTGCTGCCTCCATCCCTAGAAGGTTTCAAGGCCTTACTGGTCCAAGCCCTGAGCAGCTTGGTCTGACCTCAGTGCTGACCCTTTGGGCAGCAGGGTAGACTGGGTCTCTCCCAGCCTCATTTAACCCATCATCTTCTGATCTTAACCAGCTGAAACCAGGATACTGCTCTAAACACACTGAACGAGTGGCAGTTCTGCCAAGCTGACAGCAGCTGCACTGAGCCTGAGATCACTCGCTGCAGATGTGATGGACAGCATCCAACCAGCAAATGGCAGGCCACATTATCCTTCCCTTTTTGCTTTTTAAAGGTATTTGCAAAGCTCTTGAGAACTGTGTGAGTCTTCCAGATAGACCTAACTACCCAAGTTCATCTGTAAAAACCATATATGGCCTTAAGCAACTGTGCTCAGGTCAATGCAATGTTACATTTTACTATATGCTATTTGGTACACATTAGATTTGTAAATTGAAAAACACTGTAGAAAGCCCTTGCCAGGGCTGAGCAATCCAAGAAATATTAAGTTTAAAGTCAATTCAGATCTGAACACTGGAGCTGTATCCACAGTCTTGCACACCAGCCAGCTTTCTTTAGTATCTATCACTGTTACTATTTGTTATGACAGCTACATTATTTGTGGGGTAACGGAACATTATAAAATGTAGCAGAGCTGTTTAAACTATCAAAATTCCCTTATTGTGTGTACTTTCGTCTCAAGTTTCACTATTTTTTGGGTCATCCAGTATGTACAGTTATATACTGTAGACGTGATAAATCTGTATATTAATCTTTGTGACCTGCGTTTGCCCTGGCTCGTGCGATCTCAGTATTTCCATGGCAAAAAAAAAAAAAAAATAACAGAAGACTCAATGTAGAAAATCTAAGGCATTTACTGTGTTTATAAATCTCACCATGGGCCTGATCTTGTAATTCCTTTACTTGGTTAAATTTTCATTATTCATCTAAGGGCTGCTGCCGAAGCATAACATTATGTGTAAGGGAAGATTTGTAACATCAGGCCCCAGTGACATGTTAACATTAGCAGCAATCATCCCTGTCTTCCATCAAGTGGAGGAAGTCATGGAAATGAAACAAAAAGTTCTTGTGGAAATGATTAAGTCATCTGCTAGGGGAAAGCAGAGTATCACCCAAGGAAGCTGCAGATGTGCTGAGAAGAGCCCCATGCCCAGCTGAGGGGCAAAGGGCCAGGGTGGTGTGTTTGCAGCAGCCTGGGCTCAGCCCAGCTGAAAGGAGAGCAGGAGCCACAGCACAGGGCACCTGCGGGAAGATCTGGTGGGAAAAGAGGCAGCTACAGGGATCGGTGTGAAAGCAGCAGCATTTTCAAGAATTGTTCTTCACATTAGCCCATGATGTCACCGCATATAGTGGCTTGTTTTCCTTACTCTATTGTTATTGTTATTATTTGTTTAATTATTTCCTTTAGTTTGATACCAAACAAACAAACAAAAGTCTCAAATCTGGCTTAACATATTTTCCTAGCCAAAACCATACGAAAAAACTCAGGTTTATTAGGAACAACTATCCACACCTTAGCTGTTACTTATCTGTGAGAGGATGCAGTAAATCAGATTAATCTGAGGAAAGAGGAGAGATCATGCTCTCTGCTATTATTTGTTTGGTTTAGATGAGTTGCTAGATGCCTTCAAGTTTCAGTTTTTAAATCTGTTGCCAGAGGGGTGGGGAGATGTATATGAGAGCTAGCAAAATGGGTGTGAACACTCTTGGCTATTTCATTTCAATTCTCCATCTTTTCCCCACTTTTGAGTTCTTGTTATGCCCATTAGAAGCACCTTTTGCATACTGCTGACACTTCTGTATTTTTGAAAAGAATTACATTTTTGGCACATAAGAATGGTCAAGAAGTCAAAGAAGACACAGAACTCTCTTGATTAATGTATTTGTATAATATATAATTTTGCAAACTGTGCTGAAGATTAAAATTTCATAAAGCAGATGTCTTTTCTCTTTTTGCCTCCTGTGCCATAAGGAGAAATTCTCATGAATTTTCTTGACTACCCTGAACAAAATTAATTACTTTTTTAAAGCTGCTCTTTGGGAGACCTAATTATCTTTTCATCTGTGCTGCTGACATATTCCTAATCTGATGTTGATCCAAATGATTTCAGAATCTGCATTTCTTTTTCCTCAAAAACCTGGTGCTCTCTGAGAGAGATTTGAAGAAGCAATGGCTCAGAACCCCTTATTTCTGACTTTCTGAGCTGCCCTCAAATTTAAGAGCAGACTGCTGCCAAGGAACAGCAAACTCTGTGCTAATAAGGGTCGTGGTGCCATAGGAGTGAGTCAGGATATGGGGTGCATGCATCTCTGTGCCAAAACTAGGAATGGAATGCAATGGAATGGCCCTGCCTGCTGTGGTGGGTAGAGGAGAGGTGGTGAAACAGAGGTTTAGGGGAACTGCTTTATCACCTAATTTATTGTGGCATGGATTGCCAATCCTCTTGTAGCTTAACAGCCTTCTGGGTCTGGCAAGGGTTTGTGCAGCCGTTCAAGAAACTCTCATTGCACTTACAGTGCAGATTTACAATGGAGCTTGGAGTTAGGCTGTGCCTGCATTTTTGGGGGTGCTGAAACTTGCCATTATTATAGAAGGAAGCAATAGTATGGGGTAAAAACAAAAAGAACATTAGGAGAAACAAAGGGGCTCAGCAAAGGAGTGAGAGCACTGCATGAGATAAAGACTGCCAGCCACTTTAATTCTTGGGGAGGGGAGCAGCAGAGGTGACTTGAGGACTGTCAGTCACCAGCAAATAGGAAATACATGCAGTGTTTAGTACTTTATGCAGCACAGGAGCCGTTGCAGGAGGCTTCTCATGGTTTGAGACCTTTCTTAGGTCTGTGCATGTTTGGCAAGTGCTACAAGATGGAGCGGTGAAGTGCCTTCCTTCTTTGTGCAGACCTCAGCGACCCCATCCGGGTTGCAGTGACCTACGTATAAATAGATAGAAGTTGAGGTTCTGTTTCCTCTGAAAAGAATCTGCTTTACATGTATCAGGGACGTTCTGCAGGCTGAACTGGTGCATGGTAAGTTGGGTCAGGGAAGGGGTTTGCTTCGAATCATCTTACTGCTCTGCACCACAGGAGCCTTGAGGGCACAGCCCTTGTGCTGTGGGGTGAGTAACCCATGTGAGTTAGGAGATCACAATCTGAAGCAGTGAATTAAGCTTTTGCTTAAAATGAAGTTCATTACCATCTGTTTGCAGATACATTTTTTTTCTCTCAAAGAAACTTAAAATCAATAAAAAATAATTTCCTGATAATAGTATTTATTTAAGCAGCTCTTAAATCAAAGCTATTGAGAATGCATCAGATTTTGAGATGACTTACACATCTTTCATAACTTCATGAACTGTATGGTCTTCAAATCTCCACAATGATATCTGACCTCCAGCAATATTTTCTAACCCTGCAACTGAGTGGGCGATACCAGAGAAAAACAACAAGACTGATGGTATAATCTTGCATTTAATTAGTAAAAAAGTATAGCTCATCTGCGGTGCTCAGAAATATTGAATTCTATGCCTTTCCAGGAGAGATGCTTTCAATCTGATAGGAAAAAAAAAAAGAAAAAAAAAAAAAAAAAAGGACAGCTTTATCTTTTCCTTGCACCAGCATGCAAAGCAATTGTTTTGAAAAAGTAAAGCTAATTAAAAACTGTTAACACCATCTTCACAGCTGAATCATGTTCCCAGGTTTCTCACAGTTGTCCTGTTGTGTCAAACAATAAACATCTGAAGACGGCGGCTGCTGCTCCCGGGGCCAGACACCTGAGTGCTGGGCGTTGTGCTGTTCATTATCACAATCGCTGAGATCTTATTCACATCAGGCTCTGAGCCTCGATTTTGCTGCAGAACATTTGGCTTTTTTTTCCTCTCCAGTTTCCTAAAATATTTTCTCTGTCTTCTTTCTGATGAGATTCTTGGAACTGTGGAGATCATGAAGAATTTGTAGGTGCAGTTTGTCATAACTTGAATTGCAGGTGTTTAGAAGCAAAGCTGGGAAAAGCACAGAGTTTGCCAGCAATGCTCTTCGGATCAGAGGAAGCCTATGTTGGCCTGAAGAAGGAAAATAGAAATAAAAAGAAAATAATTTTATTTGGAAGAATAGCAGAATGTCCAGTACTCAATACTAGTACTACTGCAAAGGCCACATAAAATATTGTGACCAGATGTGTATCTCTATTTATATTTAATGGATAAAATATTACCACCCTCTCATATGGAGACGATTAAAACTCACCTGCTTACACTGGAGCTGATTTATTTTGCCAGTATGGGATTAACATACTTATTGACTGCTAGCTCTTTTGGGATGATGATTTGTTTTGTTTGCGATTTTTTTCAATATCAATTTAAGATAGCATAGTCATCAAAAATAACTGTGCAGTTATTTGACAGCTAATCAGTTGGGTTGAAGTCTATCCTAAGAGCCAAATAAATCATAAGGAGTCTTTCCACTTAGATTCTGGATCAGGTACTATAGCTTATGTTGTTGATATTGAAATATATTCCTAGTGTGTCACATGAGCTGTCACAATTTTATGTGGGGACAGAGCACAATTTTGTGCTATTTCTGTTCAACAATCTATAGTGCAGTACCTGTCAAAATTTTAATTGCTATCTTTTATAAATTTGACATAAGAAAGCATTCATTTATAGATGATTGTTGCATTATAAAACTCTTACTAGAAGATAACCAATGTCTTTGTTTCTGTGGCTTTCTCATTTTCTAAGGAATAAAGACTGGAATTATTTAATTCCTTTATAAAAGGTATTTTCCTACTAATCCAGTTTCCACGGGAGTATCATATGTAGATGTAAAACAAAAGAGAGGCAATCCAAAATGGATTAGAAAACATAAATATTCCCAGAGACCATGAAATCTCAGTCTGTCGGGGGTGGTGGACAAAGGCTCATGGTAATGCACAAATACTCATCTCCTGCACTAGAGACCTGATGTGCTGGGAAGCTAATGGGATTGATGCAAAAGGGCAACGGGGAAAGAACTGGCCTTATTCCTGCAGCCATAGGATGTGTTTGATGTGCAGTGACATTATACTTGTGGAAATAAATTATTTAGGTCGGTCTGAGGGGGTCAGCAGAGAAATTCCCATGGCAAGACTTGAATTGTTGTCCAACATTTTCTATTTGTTTGGGGCCTTTTTCAATTCCTGTTCTGTTTTAGCTGTGAAAGTGATACTAGAGCACAATACTCAGCTGCTCCTGGATCTGGCTGACAAATGACACTTATGCACAAGGGGAGAGAATTGCTTATTCTGGATCAACAGGGGTATTCCATGTTTAATGGCAGGAAAGGGCTGTCTGTTTTCCATGAATAACAGCATGGTTATGATTAAATTTTTGCTTAGGTGCTGCCACAGTCTGAGCCAGTCCTTTAAAGGATTTGGGTTAAGCTTTTCCTGTGTAGTCTCTTTAGCCTCAGCAGTCTGATCTATGGAGTAAGAGTTTAGGGATCACTATCCATATCTATATAGTAACTGGTGTAAATGTGTTTGGATTTGCAGTTATGGTACATTTGTGGTTGTGTGTCTGAAAGAATGTATTTTTTCCCAAGTTATTTTTTGCAATATATGCTTGGCATTTTTCTAAACCAGAAGCAAAAAGTCAGTGTCCATAATGACTGTCAAAAAGACTGACATTTCCTAATATCTGTAGAGGATGTGCATTATACATGACTGCTGACATAGAAATCTAGCTCTGTGCAAAGCCTGATAGAAAAATACATCTTTTAGATAGGCAGGAACCCAGCCTAGAATATTTTGTTCTTATTTGTATATCTGAAGAGCTAAATCTGTGGTAACTAGGAGGGCTTTCTTCACAGCTCCTTCCTCCAGTACTTGTATATTCCTCAAGTGTCCTTGAATCTCCACAGGAGTCTTTCTCAAAGGATGTTTGTTCTTCCAAGTCCACCCCAAGAGCAGATCAACCTGCGGTTACATAGATTGTGTGTTAGACTTTGATTTCATTCAGTTCCGATATTTGTCATTCACTCTACTTCAACTAATTTTTTTCCTATTTTTTATGTACAAAGGCGTTTCATGTTGTAGGATAACGTTTTGTTTAGAGTAAGAGGGCAAAAGAGCCATAAGCCTTCAACCAGCCAGGAATGTAGTGGATAGCAGAGACATATTTCTCGGATTTTCAGCCTGCTGGGACCTGCACAAAAAGGAATGAGTTTTATATTTGTGTTCTTGAAAATTTAGATAATATCCACCCAATGAAATTAGGCTATGAGCTCCACTAATTCTAGTTACCTTGCAGACAGAAGTAGAAAATATTAACAATATTGATAAAGTTGAGCTTTCTGTTTTAAGCCAATTTCTCCAGAGAGGTGAATGTTCTCTCTTCTTGAAGCAAATTCCTTCAATTTAAAGGCATTGGCTATTTAATCACTGGTTACTTGTCGCACTTGCAAGTACTGCTGATGGTTTTATTTATCTAAAAACTGACTCTCTGAGAAATAAGAAGTGGTTAAAATCCCTTTAAGTCTTTTTCTGAAGACAAAGAAGAACTCGTGAATTGCCTTGTCAGATTTTTTCCACCCATGCTGAACTGCTAAACTTGATGTTTGACAGATATTTTAGTAAAAGAGGGCAGCTAGTTTCTGTCTTGTTAATTGGAATTTCTATACAGTGGATGAAATTTTGCTCTTCTTTATGAAGACATACATTTGGTAAGTATAAGTAAAGTCACCTGAGTGTCTCCTGTAAAATGAGTGAGAGCAGAAAGGATGATTTTCACAGGACTATCTGGCCCATGACAGACTGGATAAAATTGGAACCAACACTAACTTTGGATAGCTTTATCTAATTTAAGAGCATTGGAGAACAGGGAAGACAGAAATTGCTGGCCCTATGTGCAAGCAGTAGGCCTGATTCCTTTGTACTGAGTCCTGCCAGTTGTGCTGGAAATTAATACATAATAGAGAATACATAATAATATAAATTGCTGTAGTATTACATATTGAGGGGCTTCTCATTTGAATTTAACATATATGCCAGCTATAGTGGTTGGCCAGTTTTCTATCGCTCCTTTTTGTTTGCTCACGTTAGGGATGAATGTTGCAAGGTAGCCATCCTGCTTTAATTACTGATCCATCACTCTTTATTTTCAAGTACCTTCTTAAAAATCACTTTTGAAAAATTGCCACTATTCCGTGATGGATTTAACCAGAGTAGTAGGTAGTTGCCTCACTGCTGAGAGCCAGTGGATAGGCTGTGAATGCTAAAGACCAGAGAAAAATATGTTTTCTATGGAAAAACCTGTCCTAAAGACTGTTCAAATTAAAGGTTTCAATAATTTCCCACCTCTTTAGGTCCTATTCTGATAATGTGGGCACTGGTCTCCAGGGACAACAGGTGAGCCCAGGCCCTCAGGAAGGATGGAATAAATTATGTTCATGGCTCAGACAAAGCTCCCCTGCTCTCTCCATGTCTGCACCAGGCATTGCAGCTCACTGGGCCATGGCACATGAACGAGTGTGGTTTGTCCAGCCCTGCTCTAAGCTACCTGTATGTGTGGGCTTTGGGACTATGCAGACCATTTCTGCCTTGCACGTGGCTGCTTTGGAGCACAGGGAGAGCAGACACTGAGCTGCTTGTGCCTTTCCTCATAGTCAGCTTCTGCAATTTATTCTGTTTGCACCATTATGTTGAAGTTTGATGTCATCTTAAAAAAACCAGGATTTAGTTAATTCACCTCCATTTTCCCCCTCTTCTTCCCTTTTTCTCCCTCCCTTCCTCCCTCCCTTCCTCCCTCCCTCCCTTTCCAAACAAGTAATTTCTTAAGACAGATTCAGATAGATTGGGAGCTTTAGAACAGCTTATACAAGTCTAAGTGAGTGACTTCACTCCTTCACTTTCCCAAGGGAACAAACTGATAAAGGAATAAGTTTCAGTGTTTTATTGCACTGGTCATTTGCTTTAATGATGTGTTTTTCCTCTGTGTAAACCTAATGGTTCCCATGGAGCTTTTTCCTGGTGTTCTTGGCAGAAATTTCCTCCCTCTGCCGCTGTCCAAGTTGTGATCATACTGAGCTGTTGTGCTTTTCTCTAGGAAAGAGCTATATCTGCGTTGTGCACGTGTAGTCTGCTAATACACAGTGGAAACTTACAGGAAGAAAGAGACAACATGGACTTAAGACTTATTAACTTCTTAGAACTGAAGTTTCCAAGATGTAATGCAACAGTACACAAGCATGTTGAAGCAGGACTAATTTTGTGACTGGAATAGAGTAAAAAGAAAACATGCAGTGTGTATATTGTTCTGGTTCCAGCAGATAATTCACAGACATAAGTGCTGGGACCAAAAATAGTCAAGTCAATCTCAGTGTTACTTTATATAGCCACCTACTGTGCTACCTTTTCTTACTGTGCCCTTGAATTGAAAGGCAGCAATTTTGCTTCCAGCCATGCTGTATTTTGTTATGTGTTCCAAGTTTCCTGGGATACAGCCATCACTTTTCAGTTGTGCACTGCTTGCTGTAGTTATGACTGCTGCAGCTCTCGCTGCATGGCTCTATTCGTGCAGGTGCTAGCATTTTAAGAGCACGTGAGGTACTTTGTCCACCTGCCTTTGGCCACTAAACCCATATGCATAGCAGTCAGTTTGCTCAGTTTCATTCTAACCTTGCTACATTCCTCCTAAAAATTTGTCATGAGACAGAAAAGAAGCAAATATTAAGTATTTCTAGCAGGGAGCAAGCAGTGTCATTTAAAAAAAAAAAAAAAATCATGCTCATGGAAGTCAGTTATTTTGAGAATTTTACTTTTCCCTTCTACATATGGATTTAGAAAATAATTAAAGTCATCCTCATAAAGCATCTTTCTAAAACATGGTTTCACCCAGTGGTATGAGTTTAGCATTGAATAACATTTAGCCAGAAAAGGCATTGACTGTCATTTTTGTCTGGAAAAAATACATACTGTGGATTCTTTAAGTGTTTGGGAAAAAATTTTACTTCTGTCTAGGTTTATAAAATCTAGTTAATTGTGTTTAACTGCACTATTTTTCATTTAAAGTAATATCACTGAAAAAGATGAAGCAATAATCATTGAGAAAGCAATTTTAACAAGAGTTTCTAGCCTTGGGAGACTTTCTTAATGGTTAGTGTTTGCTACATAATTAAGCATTTGGCATATACCAGGTTTCATTTGAAAAACACTTTGTACCTTCTCTAATTGTTTTAAGAAGAAAGCTTGCAATTTTGAGATTCATCCTGCTCTATCAAGCAAGATAAAGCCAAAGCTATGCTCTTGTCTGTTATCTGGTTTCACATTTGAAGAGATTTTTTTTAGTCATTTTGAATACAAATGCATGTTCAATAGGCTGAGGAACAGGAAATCCATATGGGTCTTCAGCAATCCTATAAATACTGATATACTCTGAATAGCATGTCTGTTCCCATGTCTGGGAGAGAAAGATAGAGAAAGATCATTTTATTGCTTGAGTATTTTTCTTTTTTTAGTTTCTGTTTTCCTGATTGAAAACAATATTTCAGGGCTAATGGATGAGGATGTCTGCTGTTGCTGCCTAAAATGCTGACCCTGGCAATCAATACATTCAGGTTGGAGCATTTGTGATGCCAATTACTATGATAATACTTCAGAATTTACTGCCTGCAAAATGTCTGGGTTATTGGGTTAGAGTTCCCCTGCAACCTTATCATTCCCAGTGTCTCTCTTTTTATACTCTATAGCTGCTGGGGACTCCAAACCCTCGAGCACAACTCTGCTAAGCAATTATTTCATTAGGACTGGATGGATAATGGTGTGTGTTTTGTGTTCTAATTTGTTGATCACTTAGGAAATACACAGGAACAAGCAAGCTATTCTGAATGCTTCACTTCAACTGGAAGTGCTTTGTTCTGATGTTTTAAAATCTTTTCAGGCAGATATTGTAGATTTCTAATAACAGTGAGGTAAAGATTGCCATATAGTGAAGAAACAGGACACCTTTTTGCAGAAAACACTGAAATATTTGACTTAATCTTTTCATTATGGTCTGTAACTGAAGTGAATAATATGATTGTATATAAATGAGTTCAGTGTCAGCTACTGAACCTTTTTTTCTCTGAAAATTATTTAATTTAAGAAATATCTCATAGTTCAAGATTTTAACTTTAGCCATTTCCAAGTGCTTTTAAGATGTCAACTTTCTCCTTTCTCCTCTTTGTTTCCTTCAGCATGAACTACCTAGTCTGTGGGATTTCCCTGCTCTCACTTTGAGAAGGATAAGGCACCATCATCCCTGCCAGCATTGGTGCTTGCTCTCTGTTACACGCCAGTTGGATGCTGAGCTTCTCTACCAAGTTACCCAGATGCAGGGAAGACTTTGACCTTGACATCAGATTGATCCTTGTGGCCATAAAGTCTCCCAAGTGATCTAAGAGATTATTGACCTTAGTCCAGAGCTCTGGTGAAGTCTGTCGGTCTCTGTAGAGCATAATAGTAGATAGACCACTATAAATGATGGCCTTCTATTCATAGGGCAGTCTTATATAGAGGAATCTAATCTTATTAGAGAAAATTAGCTATATCTTGGAGCTTTAAAACTTGTTTGTGGGTCTCTGGCCCACAAGCTGTCAATCAACTGAAACCTGCCACAAAGGTTTGCAAAGACTGGCCATAAATAAGTAAAGAATGACAGCTATTGTATAAGACTGCATTGACTTCAGATCTGCCCAAATCTGCATTTTTTGCAAATCAAAAGGAGTCTGTGGTTAGCAGAATAAATGCTTTGTCTTATAAACTACTGAAGACAATTGTCAGTTTTGACATTATTTGTTTTAGATGTATTTTTTTCCCAGAAGGAGTAAAGTTCACTAAAAATGAGACTTCAAAAAGTATTATTCATGTGTGCTTGTATCAGTTAAAAAGTTTATTCCTCAGTCCTGTAATCACCAATACCTTTGCACACACATGGCACTGTTTAAATGGTTTTCAAATGCTTCTTGTAATGCTGAATAAGCAAGGTCTGGCCTGAAGCCCTTCAAGGTAATTGAGAGCTTTTCCATTGACTTCAATGGGCTTTGGCTTAGGACATGAGTGATTTAGTCTCTCAAAACCACTTGGACTATTGTTATCCTCATATACTAGTAGAAAACTGAGACAAAAGGTGAAATGACATGCTGTCAGTCACATAACAAGCTGGCAGAGACAGTATAGGAACTCAGTGCTTTTGCTACCAGTCCAGTTATTCAACCACCACTGCTCTCCAAAAAAACTACAAAACCCTAGAAAAAAGGAATAAAAGCAGAGATTTTTATCCTGGAGAAATAGCCCTATGAATGGCTTGAGACTAAAGAGAGACTCTCTCAATACGGATAGGCTGTCCTAGTTAATGATGTCTCAGGTATGCCCAGAGCTGCCTGGTGTTTATTGCCTTGCTGGGGATGTCACTCACTTGGGATGATCCTCCCTCCCATGGCCTGTGCTGAAGTTTCTTGGTGCTGACGTGGATCATGTGAGTCACACTCAGCAGCTGCACTTGTGTGCTCTGAAGGTGCCCAGACAGAGCAGAGTAACAGCCAGACTCCAGGAAAATATTTGTTAGGTGATGCATTCAGGGAAAACAAATATTGGCACAAGAGCAGCCTACATTCCTGCTTCTCTGCCATGGCTTAACCTTTGCCTGGCACTGGTGCAGGTGCTCCCACTTTGCACACTGCTGTAATGGCCCCTTTTTGGCTTCATAATCTGCTCCCCTCAGAAGAAATCTTTCCGTGCAAAGGAGCACCAGGGTGCAGCCTCTCAGGCAGAAGCCTTTTGGGAGCTAGCAGCCTCCCTTGCAGGGCTGCTGCCTTCCTCTTGTGGGATGGAGGACAGACTCTTCTTGGAGCTACCTTCCACCAGGAGACCTCTTCAGAGCTCCAACTGTTGCTTGTGCTGTGCTTGTGATAATCCTAGCAGCCTTTGTTAGTTGTCTTTTAATTCACAATCTGTACTTCTTAATTTCTTTGATTTTCTTCTTCTTTCTTTTCTTCCTCCTAGGACTTTATTTTTTAGTTTCCATCTTTTAGCCTGTTGCTCACTAGTGGCATGCCTGGGTAGATCTGTTAGCTTTGAGTCCCCTGCAATGAGGATGCTATTCCCTTTTGAATTGGATGTTTACTGCCTTTTTTTTTTTTTTTTTTTTTTTTGTTTTTTTTTTTTTTTGTTTGACTGAAGAGTACAATGTGTCCAACTCCGTGATTTTTCTTAGGTTGTCAGCCCCAGGCTGAGCAAATAGCACAAGGAGCGAGCTTTAGCATGTCCTCCAAGCCCAAGTGGTCACATACAGAATGAATCCATTGCAATCTAGAAAGAAGAAAAAGGTGGTATCTTATAAGAACATTTCTTCAGGTTGCTCCAGGACTTATTCTTAGCTGTTCTCTGAACCAGGGAAAGATTCCTAGCTGATTCCTAGCTTTTTCCGTGCTGATTGAGACATCCCTGCCAGTGCTGGCTGTAGGACATAGTCAGGTATGTCAAAGGAGAAGAGAAAGCGTGTACCGGCAATGGCTACAAAACCCTGAAGCTTATTCACCTTCTTTCCTTGACCTTCATACTTATTTGATTTGAGGCCACCTCATCACTGTATTGAATGTGATTTACATGGTTCATTAATTAATAAGCCAAAATTATATTACGAAGCTATGAGTGCACTGTTAACTAATAGGTCTGTCAAATTCTTACTGAAGTCTTCAGGGATAATGCCCAAGGGGCAGAACTTAGATTAAGTCCATTCATATCAACTGCCATTACCTAAAAGGTATGACTTAACTGATGAGTGGTAATTGGTTATGAGCCATTGTGACCAGGTCCTAAATTTGGCAAAGAAAAAGAAGGTCTGAATTCTGCTGACCTGGAAGGCTTTGATAAATACTGACAAAGACTCCAGAGCACGGTCTGTAGCTTCACCTGATGTTTTGTGTGCATCTGAGCTGCAACACTGAGAAAGCTCTGGAAAGCAAGAGACTTTATTTAAATATTGTAGGAAGAGAAGTTTAATGTGTGCTTGTGCGGGAACATAACAGATGCTGAGATCTGAACAAAAAAATGTCTAGATAGCAGCAACCAGATATAAAACTAGCACAAGGTCTGTAGGGCTACTGGCTAGCCAAAGGTATCCATATTTTCACTAGCAGTCTATTTCTTCATCACTCTTGCAGATTCATTCGAAATCACAGGCAAACCCTGAATGACAGTCCCATTCTGCAAACAGAGAGTAGTAATTGCGAACTGCTCTCCTGGACAACCATTTAAATCCTAGTGAATCAAATAAATATTTTTACCTTTTATAAGAGCATTGCCTGGACTATAGAACGAATGCCCCCTCTCCCTCCGAATGCCTGTCATTTAAAAGGGTGATAACTACAGACTGTGCTTTTAGAGTGTGTTTGTACAGATCACTGCAGAACAAGATTTAGAGCAGGTCCGCTGAGTGGACAGTCACTTTATTGAACATATGTGCTAAAGATATCACTTAGAATGTTGATGGATATATCCTTTTCTCTGCCTCCACATTTATGTATTTTTGAATAGTCATAGAAAAATAGAGAAGTTTGCTCATCAATGTTTTTTACTCTCTTTACATATTTGTAGCCATTGTCAAAAATTTATCCAGTCACAGTGTTCTCTCAGGTGATGTTTTAGATCTAGTTGCTTGAAGTATTAAGAAATACGGGTGCCAAACCTGTGTTTTAGTCTAATGACAGTCTCTTGCTACAGCTGCCTTCACAGACATGAAATTGGACAGGCCTGTGAATTTTCCCAGTTTACATTGTCCCAAATGTAACTTCTTCCTGATACTATCAAAATAAACAACCACAACAACAAGCAATCCAAATTATTTTATTAAGTCACTAACATGAACACAGCCATTTCTCAAATTTGAAAGATCTTAATGATTTCAAGATTTAAAAAGGCTTACTGCTTCCTTAAATATTAAAGCTGAGTACCAGATGTAGGTCAGGTCTTGAAAGTACTTGTTATACATAAAGGCACATTGTTACTAAGATGAATCTGGTCATTATATGTTTTAATTCCCAAACAGAGCAAGAAGTCTGTGTATCAGTAGAGTGTGACTGAGCCTTCATTCTGGCAGACTGCCATGTGATCACTGGTATTTCACACAATCACAGACTCATAAAATGGTGTGAGCTGGAAGGGACCTTGAATATCACCTAGTTCCAATCGCCCTGCCTTTGGCAGGAACACCTTCAACTGAACCACTTTGCTCAAAGCTCCATCTAACCTTCGACTTCCAGCAATGCGCATCCATGATTTCTCTGGGCAACCTGTTCCTTTGTGTCACCTCCCTCACCATAAAAAATTTCTACCTATTATCTAAGTCTACCCCCTTTCAGTTTATCACTGTTACCCCCTGTCCTGTCACTACAGGCCTTAGTAAAAAGTCTCTCTCCATCTTTTTTAAAAACCCCTTTAGGAATTTTAAGGCTACTGTGAGGTCTCCCCATAGCCTTCTCTTCTTCAGGCTGAACAACCCCAACTCTCTCAGGCTATCCTCATAGAGACATGTTCCAGCCCTCTGAGCATCTTTGTGGCACTCCTCTGGACTCCTGCAGGTCCATGTCTTCCTGTCAGGGAGTCCAGAACTGGAAACAGCACTCCAGGTGGGGTGTCATAAGAGCAGAGTAGATGTGCAAAGCCACCTCCTCTGACTGGCTGGCCACACTGCTTTTGATGCAGCCCAGGACATTTTTGGCTTCCTGGGCTTCAGGCCACACAATGCTGCCTGATGTTGAGCTTTTCATCAACCAGCAACCCCGTGTCCTTCTCAGGGCTGCTCTCAATCCATTTCAGTAGTAAAGAAGCTGGAGAAGAGATAGAAAGCAACATGAATAATTTCCAGCAATTGTACTATAAGCTGAGCAGACTTAAGTATTTTTGAGTCAGTAAGATTAACTAAGTTGAAATATTTATCTCCTCTTACTTTGATTTACCACCACTCATGTTACAGAGTGAATTGCATTTGCTCTGTAAGCATCATTTTGTTCTATGGGGCAAATACATCTTAACACTGCCACAGTAATTGCTCAAAAGGCATTATATTGCTTGCTTGTTTTTTGAAAGTGCCTGCAGATGCCATTGAACACTTCACAGTACTAGATGTTATGAACACAAAATAAATATCAATCCTTCTCTCAGTGACCCAGTGATCTGAACATGTGGTGAGAGATGAAAGGCAGTGAGAGGCACAGAGAAGGAGAAGACAGATGAAGCAGTGTGTTAAGTAAGTAGGCAGCTATTACAACTGCCTTGGTTAGGCTTATCAGAAGCAAGAGGAAGAAGTGAGAGGGCTGGTAAAGTCCCCCGTTAACTCTGCCTAGAGCTACTTGTAAACCAGTCCCATGAGAGAGGAGACACTGCAGTGTAGTTTTTCTGCCCATCAGCACCTCAACCATGCCTGACTCTGAACCAGTGTTTCACACACTTTTGCAATAAGAAATATTGCATCCATTGTTTCTGACCAAAGTCTAGATTAGTATGGACATGAGTGAGATCATGTAGGGCAAGAAAGGATTTTTCTGTAGCTAATGCTGCATTTCCATTAGCGGAAGTAAAGAAGAACTTGGAATGCAAATGAGTTCATCTCTGTTTTAAACGTCTCATGAAGCAGTCCTGAAGCGAGAGTCTGACTTCCATACTGAACTAATGAAGGCATACAGGTTCTTCTTTGCATGAACCCAACCTGCTGAAGGCTGTGAGTTCTTTTTTACAAAAGGAATGACTTTTGCTACCCTTCTCTAGCTCTTGGTTGGAAAAACTGGTATTGTTATAGCTATTTTCTGAGATGAAAAAGAATTAAAATGAAGGCACATTTGGTATGTTCAGAGATGTTCAAATTAGTTCTAAATATGGTGGTTCTTGAGCAGGGACTCCCAAAACTCTGGTGCCTTCTCCATGCCTTACCCATGGCTCACCCATTAAAGAATGAGTCTTTAATATTTGTCATATTTTTCTGCTGAGTACTAGACAACAGAAAGGTTTGGTGACTTGGATTTGTGGGCTCTGCAACTTATGGGACAAATTTCTATTAGCTCAAAAGACTCTGCGGCTGACAGCCACAATTTAACACTAAAGTCTTGAAAATACTTTTTAAAACTACTCATCTCTCTCTTTCAGAGTGAATACAGGCTATTCCACAAATATGTGAATGGTATATGCAGCTGTGTGGATTTAATAGCTACCTCTATTAAATGCTCAATGCATCCACGTTTCTGAATTCTTGATCACCAAAGCAAAGATACTGCAGTGATATATTTCTAGTACACAGTTGAGTCTGATTCATCTTGATGCTCCTGGATGAATAAGATCCAGTCTTCTGTTAATGGATGCTTTCCCTAGCACAGCCATCAGAGAAGAGTAATGCCTACTGAGTATTTTCACTGGTAGGTACATTCTGTAATTGCACAGCTACCAAGAGAGATAATTGCTGGTTTCCAGATGTTACCATTGCGGTCAGGTTTAAATTTAATCCTCCTATAAACCTTCCTTTTCATTAATTAAAACCGATGAAAGTAGTTTCTACATTTAACTGCATAAAAGAAAGACAAACAAAAGCTGTTTTAACAGTTAGCCTGTTTGATTCTGAGCATTATGACAGTGTAGCGAGGACAGCTGCCTAACAAAGCCTGCTTAGTGAACACTCAGGAAACTCACGTACTAGAGGAGAAAGCAGAACTGAGATTGCTGTACCTTTAACATGAGTCACAAATAACAAGCATAAGGAGCAGAAAAAAGCACTCTTCATCGTTCCAGCAGCGTTAACTCTGACCAGAACAGACAGGTTTTCAGCTTCTACCTCCATGGCGTGTGTCCGGAAAAAGAAAACTGAGAGTCGTTCTGCAGAGTCATGTAGAGGAAGTGCTCCCAGTTTATTGTGCTTCCTTGCACCCTGAAGCCGCTCCCAGTGTGAGCATTTGCAAGAATAGACCATATGTTAATGACTTACTCACTAACCTCAAAGCCAAATCCGCATGCTATAAACCACTGCTATTACCTTTCTTTTGTGCACTGTGCTATTGCCTGAAAAAAACCCGTAATTTCAGAAAATGTCAGGTACAAGTATTATATCAAGATACACACTGTGGAAAGTCAGCTCACACATTTACCAGAAAGCCATTAGGAGAAAATGTGTATGTACTGAAATCAAGATAAAAATAATATATAAATATATCCACAAGCCAAAAATATGATGTTCTATTATGATGAAAGATGCTTGGAAAACATTAAGAATAACAAAGCAGATTCTTTCCTACCATAAAAAGCTTTGCTCAGCACAGGAGGGCTTCACAACTGCTGGAAAATATGAGAAAGGTAAACACAGAACAGTGATATCACCCAGACATTTTGAAACAGGGATTTTGGTTTTCAGACTGTGAAATTGGCCAGCATGTTGGATTTGTTTCAGTACTGTAAAGCTAACATATCTGTACGGTAGGTGAATAATCAGGTACTTTTGTATCTCCCAGTGATTTTCTTGTGCTTTTTAATTTTTTGTCACTTCCACATCTCTTTTTTGCAATAGCTTTGATAGTTCCCCATATACACTGCTTCTTTACCCTGCTGTTAGCCCTGAAAGGAATTGACAGGTCCCCTGTCTGGCTTGTTAAGCTCTTGAAGCTTGCTGCATCCTGCATGTAGCATGTTTCTGATTATGCCGGCAGCACAGACATTTGAGCTCACAGCTGCTGTAGTGCTGCCAGATCAATACACACACAAAGCACAGTGAGCCTTTTGTGTAGGTTCAGAAATCAAATTTCTCTTGTCTGTATGGCAATCTGTAAAATAAAATCTCCTAACATGCAGGTGCTCTCTTGGAGCTTCACCGAGATGTGCATTTGTCAATGGATTTAACAAGGCACTAAGAAGTTCTCCAGGCTGAGTAACAAAAAGGAGCTTCCTTGCTTCAGATCAGTGCCACCTCCCTCTCTGCCTCTCCCCCGCACCACCCCAGACTCCATCGTGATAAGGCACTGCATATGTTTCTGCTTAGACTTGTCTGCAAAAATATCAAACTCTTAAAAGATGCATCAGTTGCGGACATAAACCTGTCAGAAAACAATTATCAGCTGTATTTCTTTGTGATCTTATTAAGTCACTTGGGTCTTGATAACCTTGCAGATACCCTCTGTAGTGGAAATAATCAAGGCAGAGATAATGCAATTTATTGATAAAACAAGGAGTCTGACTGGGTCAGCTTGAAGCTCAGCTGTTTGTTTCCAGGGCCTGGGGGCTGGCTGTTCTTTATTTCTGTGGTTTTGGTTTGGTTTGGTTTGGTTTTTTTTTTTTTTTTTGGGGGGGGACATTTATGCCTGATAGGACTCCCTCTGATACAGACAAGCTCATTTGTTTTTCCTCCCCAGCTACACTGAACGTTTAGCCTCAGAGCTAATACGCAGGAATTGCCAGATCAGCAGACAAGAGGAAGAAAGGGGAGTGGCATACAGGGAAGGATCAACCACAGAATGTGACGGAGTGCAAACTGAGACCTAATCTTCTCCCAGACATTTGTCCTACCACTTCCCTGGGAATGGTTGTGTTAGGGGTGAACCTTGCACGAGTGCTAATGAGTTGCACTGGACTTCGGCTCTGCAAGGTCATGAGAACGTAAATACATACAAACTGAGACACAAAGAAAAGAGAATTGCATGTATGAGATGAAGTGACCATTTTAGCAAATTGGTCTCATCTTTATCTGCACTTTTTCCACTCATAAATGATTTCCTTAGGGGTTGGATTAGGATATTCAAATTTGAAAACAATTTCACCTCATGGTAAAATTGGGCCCAACAAACTATTTTTCCACCAGGGAAGCTCTTACTCCAGAGGAAGGAGGATTGAAGATTGAGGAAATTGCAGGACTTCACTTCTGAGGAAATGGCTGGTCTCAGCAAAAATGTGGAAATATGGCTTACATTAACTTTTAAGGAATCCTTTTTACTTTGTTGTTTTTTTTTTTTTTTTTGAAGACTAGACAAAAAAAAGAAATACATATAGAAAAAAAAGGGGTGTTTTACAGAGTGGTTTCTAAAAGCCCCTAAAGGAGAAAACATTAGGTTGAATGGTAGGATCTAGCACTGGCTTGGAAGGGCCCACAGAGAGGAGACCCATGTTTCTTACTGGCTCGTGTGAAGGCTGTCACACATGGCTGAAGCACATGAGTGTGTTTATGGCTGAAGGAGGGGTTCCCCATGGAAGAAGATGAAAACTTAGAAGTTTTTAAGATTAGACTATACAAATGTTTTTAATCAAGGACTACAAATTTAGTATGGCTTCAACAAGAGTAGAGGCCTGAGGAAAACATCCATTAGAAGAAAAGCATTGAAAACACTTTGAAGTATGTGTTCAGTAAGGTGAATTCATTTTTATAATTTCAATGCAAAAATTTTTATATATTTTGTAAAAGATGTCTGATGGTTCTTCATTAAGTTATAGTAGGGTGTCTTGATTAAGATCAGTTGTTTCTGTCTACACTACTCTCTCTACAGTCTATCTGATGATTTTATTCTAAAATATTATTCAAAGCAGACTGTGGTTAGAGATGCTCTTCAGAGATGCTTTCTTGAATGCAGTAAAATGATCACTTCCTCAGAAATCACTGCACTTCCTTTGAATAATCATAAGATTTTTTTTCAAATTGAAACAACCTCACCTTTAAGCTAGTTTCTACATTGTAATGGAGACTTCTATATACAGATATCTATACATAATAGCATAGCCTTTCTCATCATCTGTGTAGATTCAGAGCCAACCTGTAGAAGTCCAACAGAGATGATTTGCTGGATCCCATGGAGAGAATGATGTTATAAGGAAACAGATGCCTCTGTTTCAAAACCAAGAATTATTTCCAAAAGCAAAGAGTGAGAGTCTCAACTTCCAAAGCAAACACTCTCTGATAAATCAAACTGTGCAGGAGCTAGAACTGTTCAGTTTGTCTCAAGACTCATGGTCGGGTTTGGAACAGGAGCCAAATGAGGATTGAGGATCATGGTCAGTTTGTAGTAGCCCCATAGAAGCAGGGCATCTTGGTCTTGTAGAGTTTGCAGTACACCTGCATATTAGTATCTGGTTCTGCATGGAATAGAAATCAGCAGAAGCCATTGTAAAGTCTTATACCATCTTAAAAATAACCAAAATAATGTATAACCTGGGTCTGTACATTTCATTAAATGTGTTCATCTCATTAATCCACTGAGAATTGCTTTGTTTTTAGATAGTTAATCTGAACAACAAAGCTAAACACCATATAGCAGTTTAAAAAAATGGAATAAAAACATTCAATTATTTATGACAAAACAATGTAAGACCATTCTCCCTTCTTCTCCAATAAAGATTGGATCTGATGCAGAAAATTCCCCTAACTCCAGTGTGAAAACTAATATTGTTTTTATCACAGTTTGAGCAAGTCTTGCAAAATTCTGTTTGTTGCTGATGAAGAGTATGAGGAGATATGGACTTGGGAAAGTAACAGCTTTATGAAAGCATGGTATAAGCATGGGCCAACAACAGGAGGGAACAAGTGGGGAGCAGAAAAGGCAGTATGTGACTAAAAAGCAAAGAGAACAACAGCAGACAATGTGGTTTTTATCCCCAAGAAATTCCAGAGGATTTGACCCCTTGCAAGACTTTCACTGTTCGATGAGGATTGCTGTGCATTCTGCACAGTGAGGCCTTGGGGTAAATAAAATTACAACACTAGCAAAACGTTTTCATTTCTCATGCATAAGCAGTAAAGGGATATTAAAGATGATAGGCAGGAACCTTGGTAGTGTCCCTCTCCAGACATGGGCCATTGGTAAGAGGGATACATATTCTGAAGCCTGGATGGTTTTGATGCATCAGCGTAGTTGTGGGTTGCCTGATGTCTTTCTCTTTCTACAGTAAAAATGTAACTGTATTTTTCCTTTTTATTTTTCTCTTTTGTCTTTCAATATCTGATGGTTTTGCAAGAAAGCAGAACTATGGATGCTGGTCATATCATGCATATTTTCTCCCCCTTTCCAAGCCTTGTTTGCTTTTTGCTATGTACTTTCAGTGACACATCCCATCTGGTTCTGCTGTATTGCACGATCCAAGATAACACTTAAAGTCATTAGATATCAAGATGGGAGACATCATAGCTTGTTCCCAGTGTGTGAGCCAAGGGCCTTATTCTTCTTCAGAATTCCAAATAATTTCTAATTTATTTTTAAGTTTTAGAGTGTTAAGCATGCCAGGGAACTATATTTCCATGTTAGGGCTGATCCTGCACCCAGGAAAGCTTTCTTAAAATTCAGGGATATTTGTACCAAATATACCATGACTGGGCTGAAGGTCAGGTGAGCAGCTGTTTCTTCCTGAATCACTCATCTTGGTTATGTTTCAGTCCTGTCCACTGTCCTGCCTGGTACCCTTCCTTTGGAAGGAAGGGGCGTTCTCAGGGCCCATTTAGAGCAAATTCGTATTGCTGAGCTGGGGAAAAACCAGCTGGTGCAGAGGCAATGGACAGAGCTTGTCACACAAAAGCATCCTTTACACAACGTCTGGTTGTTGTGTCCTGTATTTGAGTTTGAAACCATGGTATTTTGAACTATGACTCACCAAATTTGCTTTACTGTGATAGTCTGCGTTTGGTAAATTTCAGGAGTCTAATCAGTCTGGGAGCTATATGCAAAGTAAAGCTAAACCAATAGTATCTAATTTCTGCATAGAATAGGAATAGATAATGTAATGAGACTTTGTCGTGTCCAAAAGCACGTAAATTTGTCTGACATTACAGGCACAGTCATTGTACACACACGCACAAACTGCAGGACTTCCTGCTTTTATGTCCTGTTTCCCATGTAGTTTGTTTATTGCTGTCATTGTTTTCTTTAGTCAGGTGGATGCATCGTGCTGGGGCCCTACAACAAAAATCAGTCATCTCGTGGAATCTACAGAAATGCCTGAGCTCAATCAGGGGAGACACCCCAAAGGGCTTCAGTGTGGTCACACAGAGCAACAACAGAGAAATCTCCCCCGCTGAGCCCTGTTGAGGATTATACCCTCCTGCGGATGCCCTGGTAATCTCATAATCCCTAACCTATGACTTGCCTCTGATCTCCTCTCACTCCAAATTATTTCGACTTCAAGTAAGAGGAAGTTTAGAGAAGAAGAATAATTATGAAAAGCCATTTTCATTAAGCTCCTGAAACATTTTTAGCCAGTTTAACAGAGCAGTTAATGAGAGCAGTAGAAAAGACCTTGGGAGAGTAGTGTAGATGTCTTTAATTCTTCTGTGCTCTTTTTCTTATCTCCACTACATCTGCTGAAGCAAAGAGGCAAACAAGATGTGTTTCCAGTATGCACTTAACACTTTATATGCTGCAATAAAAAAAGTGGAGAAATGCTTTATTTTTTATTGATTTAACAATTTTAACTGATTTAATATATATAATTTGAAATATTCCCTCCACATACACACACACACAGACTTATAAATGTTAGGTTTGGTTACTACTAAAAAGTAGATCCATTTTACCAACCTTTTTTCTTTCCATTAGAAAAGGGTTCTTTTATTACAGCCCTGCAGTAAGCCTTCTATACTACAGTGAGGAGATGGTAGCATAGCCTTTCTGGCTCTGCATTTTTATGTATTTCAAAGATAATTCCAAATTAAAATTGCCTAGAGTGTAAAAAAGACTGGCATCAGTTATTTATTATTTACAAATAGATGTAATTGTAGTTTTCTTTTGTTTTGTTATTGACAAAACTCTAAAATATGGATTATTCTGCTTTATGTATTGATTTTCACATAGCTCCTGTGTAAAAGTAGTCTTTTAAAGAGCTTTTTCTGTATTGTTTTAAAATTGTAATATTTAAATATTTGTCACGTGCAAAGCAGTTCCATTCTTCAATTCTCCCCCAAAGTATTGTACTTCCTTTTGTTCTACTGTTTTTTTTTAATAGTATGAAAATGAGAAGAAAAATATGCACATTCCAGAAATAATAATAATAATATTTTTTATTAATACTGAAAAGCTACAATTAAGCAAGAGTTGTAAAAACAAACTTGTAAGTACACTCGATAGAAGAAACATCACAAAATAGAGATTTTTTCAGCTTAGCAGAAATGAGGGAATGTAGCTTGTCATGGGAGAAGTACAGTTGGAATTCATTACCACACATTACTGAATGGCTCCCTTTCTCCTTCCAGGCTATTTTCTATTGGAACTGCATGTTTTTGGTGTGACAGTTGTTTTTCTAAATTCAGCTCAGTGTTGTGGTCTGAACTGTGGTCTCAAGGTGTTGCGTTTCGATAATTTGCAACAGGAAAAACGACAAACCTCCATGATTATCTCCGGTGATTTTTTACAAGGCTATCAATACTGCTCTTTGAAAATTGTCTCAACTGCTTGACTTTTGAAAGCAGATTTAGCCCTTCTAGACTGAGGTTCTTGCAATATTTCATACGATGATTTGTTCACAAAACTGTACTGTTGTATCAATAATGGGAGTATGTTTTGTCATTTTGCAAATTCAAAATAATAATATCATCACCACTAAAACTGCAATTCATTTGATGGTGTCACATCCTTTTAAAGTCACTGGTACTCTGGATTATGCCCTTTCCTTGCTGTTGTATTAGAACAGTGATAAAAACTGCACCATTGACTTCACAGGAAAATATAATTAAAGGAAAGTGCTTTATCTTTTTTATTCCTTTGACCTCTCCCTCCCAGCCATAGCTAGTTTTAATATAGCTATGTTGTTCTTCTCTTAAAGCAAAAGTAATTAATCTACTTCCAAAATTTGCAGTGCCTCATATTACAAAACGTACTTGATTTTGCTTCGAATGGCCTTGTCATTGTGTGATTGAAAAATGATCTGAAACACTTTATCAAAGATCAAACAAATGCAAACTGCACTATCCATTAGCTAACTATTTGGCCTAGGCTGAGTCACCCAGTCACGTTCTGGACTTCTGAGCTCAGTGAGTCCCCTGATTGCTGCTGGAGTGGGACACTCACAGTTTTAGTTAGACTGCAATGTGTCTTTTTAACTGAGTTTGAGTTCAATAATAGATAGGTGTGGTGATGGCCTTGTTGTTTTGCTGCTGTGGTAAAGACTAAGCTTTTTAAAAGCACAAAGGAAATTAAAAGTAACTGACAATCTAGAGGAGATGGTTGATGATGGATGTGTAAGAAGTGCCTCCTTCTTGAAATACTTCCAGCTTGTGGTTTCACAACTAAAATGGCAGTGTCCTCTCTCACAGCTAGAGATGGTCAGGGAATGCTGGGCTAATGCAAACACTAATGTGATGCAAACACTGCCAGCTGTAACACGAGTGACAAAGTGGTGATCAACTGATGATCGTGTGCTCCAGTACATGAGCACCTCAGATAAGCATTGTCCCCTCCAATCCTCCTCTTTAGTCCTTTTACTGCCCAGCGGCTGACAAATATTAGAAGTTTCTAGTTAAGGAAGCAAAACCAATAAAATTTCCCAAACTCAGAGCTAATTCTGATGAAGCAGAACTCGTATTTCCAAAGGAGGTAGCTTAGAGAAAAAAAGCCCTCAAAATGAGTCTATCTTTTCAATTCTTCACTCTTTGCACTCCAGTATGAGGCTTTTATTAATTAAGGAGGGGAGGGAGGGGAGAGGGGCGGGGCAGTGGTATTCCAATATACAATTTATATGAAAAAGTTCTGGCTTGAGACCAAGAGCTTAAGATGAATGTAATTTGCAAGCTCAGTTACTACTATGACTGTATATTTCTCCTATTATTCTTGCTTATTATTTCAGCTCTGACATGCCTAACTCTAGCTGAACACTAACCAGGCTGCTGTACCGCGACTTCAAGGATAGACATGTGAGTTCATCTTCTCTTGGTCCACTGGTCTTCGTCCCAGCCTTGGCACCTCTGAGACACTTCTTAGATAACATATGGATATCTGTTATCTCTTCACAGAAATGGGGCTAAATGGCCCCTAGGCTGTCCAAAGCTTCCAGACACCACAGTGCTTTAAACACACTGAATTCCTTAAATGTAGCCTACAGCATCCTGGGTTTATATGTTACTCTTCAGTAATACAGGACAGATGAAAGTTAACAGATGCCCAAGATGTATATGGGTTTCTAAATACAATTATCCTTCACTGCAGTTAGCGCAGGAAGGATGCAGAACTAGACAAAATAATAAACACACATGCCTCTGCTTCCTTCCCTTGAGGGTTTTTTTTTT
>VZRN01003661.1:201844-232727 GCA_013397935.1 Dasyornis broadbenti | reverse complement strand
AAAAAAAGAAAGAAAAACCAACAAAAAACTAAACAAAAAAACAAAAACAACAACAAAAAACACCCAACAAACCCAAAAACAACAAAAAACCCCCAAGCAAACAAAAAAATAATCCAACTTCAGCAAAAGCACAAGAAAAAAGAAGTCCACATCTATAGACCATGGAAGTCCTAACTCATTAGGAAACGGTCACTATGCATGTGCTTATTCTTGTCAGCTCAGAAAAACCCCAAAAAACCCCACCCAAATTCAAAAAGCCTTTGAAGTAATTCAGACTGCAAATACCTTCTGATTGTATCCAACCACTCAAAAATAAAATATTACACTTTGATTTTTATGGACTTGAGAAAAAAAAAAATTCTTCATCATATGGCTCTTTACAAAGCATCCACTACAAAAAGTCAGATGACAGAAGAGATTTACAGTCGTTACTTCTGTCCAGGATTCTGACAGGAAAATGGATGAAATGCTTTTAAATGCAGGAGTGGGGACTTCAGCTCTGGGCGAGCACCCTCCTCTCTTCCTGCCTCTCCTAATACTGCCTTTGGTGCTTCTTTTGTGCCACTCCTCAGTTGGAGGCTGCTGCCTGTCATGGTGGAAGGCTGCCTGGCCAAATTACTCTAATTCCTATACAGGACCATATATTTAAATATATGTAAATAACTTGACTGGTTTTAAGTGAAACAGGTGAGAAAATCTTAGATGGTAGTGGAGCTGGCAGATGGGATGGCTGATGGTTTGGCTGATGGATTTTATGGAGAGGCAGAAGTGAGCAGCTAAGAGCAGGGCTTGAAGCTCTTTCCACAGGCACTAGTGCAGCTGGGAGGAAACCACTCTTTGCTACATTTCACTGAAGTGCAAGTTGTGTTTGTGCTGATGTGATCCACAGTTTTAAAAGTTCTATTTTTCTATATTATATTACCACTAGATAAAATAGGACTGTTTGAATAAAATACGTATTTGCACTGCTAAAAAGACATGGTGCTTCTTCTGTAGGCATGTTATAGGGGTTTCTTTGAGGGTTGAGCGGTTTTTGTATCTTTGTTTTCTTGCTTTTTGTGTGTCTTTTGGCCTTTTTTTTAACATGTAGTAGAGTTAGGAGAGAAACTTCAAGTGTCTTAGGCTACATCATCTGAATGGGGTCGCACACACAAAGGTGAAAAACTCCACTCCTCAAACCAGAACATTTTGAATCCAAATCAGTCCGCAGATGCTGGCTACATTTTCTGAATATATTTTATTAAATACATGCATAGAAATTATTTTTGCAGGATCAGGCTCTTGCATAATGAAGCAGCTTGCCATTTTTATCAATGAATGTTATTTTCTTGCAGAGAGTGAGCTTCTGGTAAGTATAGTTATTCAGGTGATCTCTTGCAATTTGGAGGACTGCATAATCCTAATATTTATTAATGTGCCACTGTCTGATAAAAATGTTCCTTACATGGATAAGACATTTACAAGGAATGTATCCTTTTAACAGCTAAAGTAGTCTGACAAATTCCAGTTGCATTTGAGTATGAGTTTTCAGACCCACAAGACTGTCCAGAACCTTTCAACGTATTCACTGTTATTGGACGTTGGTAGGGAAGAAGATGCAGAAGATCCTTTCATGTTTCAATTTGGCTTTAAAAACCCCAGAAATTCAATATCAGATGATTCAGACTAGATTGTGTGGTTTATCAGCTGATGATAATGTACCTTGTGCCATCAGATTCTGGGCATTTGAGTATTCTGTATGAGCCAGAAACATTGGAACACTTAATAGTGAGTGCCCTCACTATAGAAACGAAAAAGATGGTAAGTGCTGTAACTTAAAAGAGGTTCAGAAGAGTTTACACTCCTTACCAGGTCTCTCTTTTTTCACCTGATTTCTTCGGTGTAGCCAAACTTCACTGTTACATGAAGACACTTTTTCTGCTTCCCCATATAACCCTATAAATGTGCTGCATCCTGTGGACTATTTTGCCTCATTCCGGTACGTTTTTATACTCATGACAGAAAACTATCAGTAAGACTGGGACAGCTCCGGACCCTGGAGACCAATGACTCCAAAAATACACAGATAACTATTTTTGCTTAGGTGTCTTTTCTTCTGTCTACAATGATTTGGGTTGCTGCTTCATTCCAACCCTATGAAAGTCAGCATATTCCTTTATATGTCTCATGCAGCAAATGACCATATTTTTAATTTGTGTTTTTTCCTTTTTTTTTTCTTCAAACATAAACTATTACTGAGTGCACAGAAGTGGCTAGCTGGAAATGATGTTAGCCTGGTAGGCAGCTGTGTGTTTCTGTCATTAGAGCACTGACTTGGGATTGAGGCAGTGCCAGTGTTCTTGCTTACTGGGGAAAATCTGTTGCCTGGTCTCTCCCTTCCCTGAATGCTTCAGCCTCCTCTACTCCTTCTTTTGTCTGTGTTGAGTATAAGTTCTTTGAGGTAGGGGCTGCCTTTGACTAAATATTTGGATAAGATATAGCATGATGCAATCTAGAGATTTTTTGGAACCTCCAGGAACATAATCATATAAACAAGACTGTTTTATATGCTGCAGGATTTTATCATTCAGCAATTTACTGGCATGGCCTAGTGTGGGGCTGAAATGCAATTTTCTGTACACTGTATGCATGCTGCAGAGTCACTGTGACAAATTGTTCAGGAGCTGGAGCTTTTCCCCTCCACAGAAGAAATATTGAGCTGAAATGAAGGCCAGTAAATGCTTAATTGCTGATACTAAACCGTCTCTCATACATATACTGTGAACATGAAACATATTGGATGGAGCTGCTGTCTGGCGCATTTTCATAATATGTGAAACTCATAAGGCAGAAACAGATGGAAGAATTGCAGTGGGAGAATTGCCCTATACCCTAATTAACTTGATAACAATGCAGAAGAATAGCAATATTCAGGTTCTGTGGAAGACCATCAGGTCCAATATTCTCCCAGATAGAAGACAGCTAGGACATGAAAATTACTAACCAGGATATACATATGTATACATTCCTATATTAGCCATTCATATTTATCAGGAGACGCTTATATAGCAACTGTCATTATGGTTCTTTTCTCCATCAGATATTCTGCTCTATTGCATTGTATAATGTGATTTTGCATATCAGCACAATGCCAGGCATAGAGCTGGAGGAAATTACTCTTCTTTCTTTTCAAGGATTTTCTGAAAAACAGGGTTTTGTGAAAAAAAAAAAAAAAAAGTTATGAATTGAAGGTGAATAGGATCATTACTTTTGGTTATTAAAAATGGATCTAAGCCAACAAAATGTCTGAATGCCCCTTTGGACCAATTCATTCTGTGTCTGGGAGAGCTGGATTCAAATCCTTTTTGTGCCTCTAAAACCACACCTCTGGACGATTCACTTGTGTAAACATGTGTGTACAGACTTTTGCTCTCCTATGGTTACAGAGCTGCTTTGTGCACTTGATTAGAGGTGCAGCTGGCCAGGAACTTGAAGTCTGGTGCCTCACACCTTGCACAGTCCTTCAGCTGCAGCAGAGCTGGGGACAGATGCATCCTGGGGCTGGGGTTTCCTCATAGCCACATCACCTTAGTGCTCCTGCCAGCAGCCTGAGGTGCTGTTCTCGTCTGCTGGCTGAAAAGACTGAGCATGACCAGAGGTAAAGAGACTACAACAGAAGGAGAGCAATCTAACATATATTCTATGGTTTGGTGGTTAAAATCCCTTTTTTTGGAGGTGGGGGATGAGTCCAAACTGCCACAGGCATAGAATAAGATGCACCTGGATTTCTTAAGCCCTGGGAAGAGAGTATAAAACTCACAGAATTACTGAACAAGGTTACAACTATTGTCCAACAGCTTTCTGCACTTAAACCTTCTGCTTTTTTGTCCTCTTTTTTTTTTTTTTCCCCAAATTCCTTTCAAAAACAATAAGGGGATATTTTTTTAGATTGCATGGAAAACATTCAAATCTACCTTCTGTTTCTTGTTTTATTTGGCAAGAAAAAAGAAGCATTTAGTTAATTTTGGTCCAACCCGAAATGCTTTACTTGTGTGTTTTCTTCTGGCTTTAGGTCTATAAAGTCAAATATTTTGTTGGTCCCAGCCTTAGCAAACGTGAGAGCATGGGTTTAGTACCATCTTCTTTGCAAAGGATTTCTTCTGGGCAAGCTGCTGTATAAGACCCACCAAAGTAAGATTCTGCTCTTTGTGCGATACATAATGAGACTCTGTGATCCTTAAATCATGCTTTCTGAAAGTCGGGTGAGCAGCACAGTGAGCCCAGGTCCTCCATTTTGGCCCTCCAAAGCCCAGTGCAGTGGGAAAAAATGAGGGGAAAAGGGGAAAAGGGTTCTGTGCAATTATTTTTCTCCTCTACTTTATTTTAGAAAAAATTGCTATTCTCTGTACAGGGGAGAAAGGTATTTGCCTTCTACATGTCTCTCTCTCTCTCTTTCTGCTACCCACCCCCCAGAATAACAAACAAAATCACTTTAAAGTGAAACCTGACCCTTCTTTTGGAATTGGCTTCATGGCATTTAAGCAATTCTGCTGTTTCAAGTGTTTGTTAGCTGTAGTCTGTGGAGCAACTGCTGATAATCTCTGATGAGCTCTTTGGCATCATATGCTTGAGACTGATGGACCCACCCTGCAATGGAAGAAGGCTCAGAAGGCAAGTGATGGGCTCATGAAGCTCACGGAAGAATGCAGGGAGTGACCACAGCTATAGCACATCAGCTGCATTCATCTCAACACAAAGTAGGGTGGCCTTTGTTTTGATAACGGCCTGGATAAGCTGAGTGGATCAGCTGATACACTGAGTTTTTCCTGAGTTAATCAAAAAAGTGTGAATGTCTTCTTGAGTTAGTGACACCAGCAAGTGGAAGAAGTATCCATGGCTTAGCACAGAGTATGAAAACTGAGAGATCAATAAAATTAACTTCAAATACAGCAACGTGCTTGAACTGGCTCCAACCTGTGCATTCCTTCCCTGAGAGCGAGGATGCCAAACATCATGAAAGTGTCCGTAGGGAGACTGGAAATGGTAATGACGTATATTGTGATCCAGTTGTATGTTGCAATTACTACATTGTGATTGTATTCTGATTTCAGCACATTGCTGTATCCCTCTGCTAAATCAAAATCCTAGCATCAAAATCTTCAGATATTAAAAGTACTATTAAGCATTAAACCCTCTTTGTACTTAATTTCAAAAATAGACTGAGCAGAGAATATTGTACTTTGACATTGCCTCTTGGTTCTCCTCCTTATTTTTTCACTGCTAAATCAAGCTTGCAAAAACTGAAAAGCCCGTTTCTTTTTTCCCAATATTGCTTTCTCAAGGAAACTACTGGGCAAGTCAGAAAAATTTTTGCAATGCAGAATTGCAGTGTGCGCCACGCCAACTCTGCACGAGGTTACGATCTACTTTAAGAGAGGTTCTAAAATTCTGATTCTTCCAGCTACTCTATTACCATGCCTGAGACTGCACCACCATTGCATCTTTGAGAGGAAGCAGAATCTTCATCAATGATCACCCAACTTGCTCCTGGAGGGAAGATCCTACTAGAGGAGGAATGGGCTGAAGGAGCTCTGCTTCACCTAGTTGCAGCTGACATGTCTGGCCACCCACATGAGAACTGATCCAACTTTTATTCTTCTGTGAAATTTTCATGGCTATTCTAATGAATGCAAATTACTGCATATTTTTTAAATCCTGACAGTTCCTTTGCATCAGTAACTTCCTAAATCAATCACTTCTACTTTACTCATGCTATATGGTAAGAATACAAATATTAAAATCTCAGGTGTCAAGCTTCAAAAGTTAGGAAAAGTCATAATTAAGGCTCTCTGCATCATTAACTAAATGACAATATACTGATTTTTGTGAGTTCTTATGATGCAGTTTTGGGAAAGCAAATTATAAGCCACACTTTAATTATAAATATAAACTGTTGACGTGCTTTAGCTGTAACTGCTTTCTTAGTAATGTTTATCTGTTGCTGAATATATTTGAAATATATTTTCAGATATGTTATTCAGATTTTTTTTTTTGTCCTGCCCCTTTGGACAAAAGGCATCTGCCAAGTTCTGAGTTTAGAATTTCTGAGTTCTTGTCACAGCTTGGTTGTTGATGAACTGGAAGATAGGCCTGTATCTCAGTCTGTAGATAAGGACAACAGTTTTTTAAAAACCTCCTTTTAGTAGTTTAAAAGGATCAGATAACATTTGAAGATATAAACTGCGTAGGAGAAAAAAGTGGTTTTATTTGGAAGTCTTTTAAATATTATTGTTCACCAGAAGCAATTAGAACATGATGCACCCAGAGCTGTACTGAAGTGTTTATTAACAGTTTATTTCTATAAGAAATAGAGTTCTGATTTTCTTCCAATATTTTATGACTTACAGAAGGTTTTGTACAATATAGGAATACTATTTTAAAGTTATAACAACACTATGTCTTTATCAACACTCTACTTTGTTTGATATATTCCAGTCAAATGATTTCAAATAGGACTTTTCATTAAAAAATTAAATGAAATTAAGCTGAAGCTGGAATTATTTCCAGAATACCTACCAGAAAACAGTGATCTATAACTGTGTTTAAATTACTCTTTTCTTCAGGGACATATGGTAAATTACTGAAAATTTTACTGGTATATACTTTGGTGTATTTGGGAGTGAATTATCCATGTGCAAAAAAAGTGATTAAAACAGCCTCCCTTCTGATTTCTCAATCACTACTTTCTGGCAACTTCAGATGGTGTTTAGTGTACTACAAGCTTAGTTACATTGTATCACTACATTATCCTCTGCAGATTTATATTTCTTATGGTCTTCCAAAGGCCAAAAGGCAACATTTGGCAATATTTACATTATGCGGTGGTCACATGTGTTCAAGGAAGCAGTTCAGCTACCACACTTACTTTGCAACAAGAATGACACTCAAATCATTGTGCAAAAACGAGATAAAGTATAAAATATATGTCTTCAATAAGCAAATTAAATACACAGAATTACATATGCAGGGATTTGACATGCCAGGATCCCTCATACCCTCTTTATTTACTGAAGCTGTTGATTCAGTCGAAGTTTAAAATAATGTTAAGTAAGTCTTTAAGTCTCTGGAGGCTTGGCAATGCTAAGTCCTGAAAATTTAATCTAATGTCAAGGCAGCTGTGGTCAGCCCTCACCAAAATTGCTTTTCCCTGAACTACTCATTTAAAATGCCAGCTGGCCAGCAACCAGTATATATGTAATGCATTGTGTATTGACACTGTGTAGCTGATAGGGAGCTTAACATGATTGTCAAGGTAAACTTTGGAAACTTCCCAAATTATGTCCTACCACAGTGAAAAGATCAGACTACTGAAATGGAAATAGCTGCTCAGCATAACATCGTTTTTACTTAACTGTGTAAATATTAAAAGAACCTTAAAATTATGCCCAGAGACAAGCTAATTTCATATAAGACCTGTGTTATCTCTCTGAGTAAAAAATCTCACTGTTTTTGGCTTTACATTGGCTCTGAAAAGGAAATACTTGTAGAAAAGTATTTGCTTGAGTATCTGTCAGGGAAATCTACCTCTTTTGTGATGAGAGGTGCTGTGAGTTCCCAGAGAGAAGCAACTCCCACTCCACACCTAGTGTCTCTTCATAAGCACTGCATGACAGAGTGGATGTACCTGCTATGCCCTTCTCTGGCACTACCTGAAGTGACTGAAATGAAGACCTGAGAAGCAGACTGAATTTAATTTCTAGTTTTAAGTGTGTGCAAGACTGCACTCATTTCCTTGGAAAGGCCACCGTGGTTCAGCATCTGATTCTTCTCTCGCACCTGGCTATGTGACACGCTACCATGGAAATAGTCTGTTATCTCCAGGGAAGACAGACCATATTGAGAACAAATGATCTAACGATGAATTAGGTCCAACAAGCTGTGCTAGATATGCAGTTTTTTCAGTTTCCACATGTTTTTATGTGAAGTGATTAAAAATGGTAATCTTTTCACACCAGTCCTTTCTTCATGTGATGGAGCATTATAGTTTTTCTCCAGATTCTGTGTTATTTGTATTTCCTAAAGCTTTTAACAAGCTCACATGAATCTCTCTTTGCCTGGAATCATGGTTGTTTTTTCCCAGAATAGTGAAGCTGTTTCACAATCACTGGCAGACATGAGGCCAATAAGATAACATTTCCCACATACTTCACATTCCAGCGTCTTGGAAGGGAGCTTTTAGATACGGTTTCTTAAAAGCATTTGGAGGTTTGAATTAAAATGTCCCTAAATGGGGCTCCAAGTCTCAGTCAGTCCATTTCTTGAAACACTGAGTAATACTGATGTGTTGACAGAGTATGACTATACAAATCCATTAGCAAAAGTCAACACCTGTCAATAGAAAGCAAGAAACTCTTATATGCAGCTGCAGCAGATAAAAAAACCCAAAAACTAAAAAACAAAACAAACAAAAAAAAAAAAACAACCAAGAAAAGGAAAACCTAAAAGGTAGAAACTCTTAATTTTCCAATAACAAATTAAGAAGAGCATTTCTTTTTTACTTCCTCTTGCCCAGTCTAACACAAACCTTCTGAAGGATTAGGAGTTCATGTGCTAATATCCAGTCTTCTCATGATGTCTCATGATTTATCTATTAATATGGAAATTTATTTCTTTCCATCAAAAAAACTTCTTTGCTTTCAAAGGAGAAATTGCCTCATCACCCATGAGTAAACAAAGGAGACTAGTTTTATTTTTGTGTATTAAATAGAACTTGGTGAAGCATAAGGGTTTTCCTATTAGGTGTAAGATTCTGCACTGTCAGTACTGGAAATCCAGAGAAAGGGTTTATATTTCATCCAGTGATGAGGGAAGAATACTGGTCATTCCACTTGTGCACAGAAAATGAGCATTTCAAAGCACCCCTTTCCAAGGCAAAGCATTATTAGCCTGGCTTGTGATCACTGTGTGATTCATGTGCTTTCATAAAACTTCCGGATGCTTATGGTGTGTGAGAATCTCACAGGTACGCAGATCCACATCCCTTCAAACCTGACGGTGCAGGTATATTGCAATGCAGAGGTATTGCATGAAGCTTTTTCTTGCTTCTCCTTCATCTCTGCAATATCAGAGTATTTACTCTTGGGCGTTTGGTGATGGAAATCAGTCATGAGGGCCCTTTCTCCTCCGGGGGAGGTGTTATGTTTCAGTATGGTGATTTGGCTTAATAAGGCAGTTAGGCTTTTACAGTGGTTTTTCTTTTCCTGTTTTTAATGGTGATATGTGTTTACCTTAGCGAGAACGAGGTAAAAAAAAAAAAAAAAAAAAAAAAAAAAAAGGGTGGTTTTCTGTGGTCAGTTGTTAAGCTCCCGAGGAAGCTCATTCCATGGTCTGTGTGTTATCTCTGGAAGAGCTCTCCCCTGCAGAGAAGGAGGAGTTACCCTCTGCTACAAAATTCCTTTCTGCTTAAGCCTGGCTTACGTGCAACTCTCACCCCAGCATTTGAGCTGGGCTTTTGGATTTGCTCAACGTGAGCCACTAAGTGCCTTGAAGGTTTTGCTGTTGTATAGATTGTCCGTGGGAAGTGATGTCAAAAGCTGATGCAAACTTAGTGCTCCCCATCTAGGCTGTACTTCTGAAGAGAAAGGTCTCCATTAAAAGCAAATCTCTTCAGCTTATCTTTAGTGGCTGTCGTTTCAACAAGCAGGGGAACGCCAGCAAAACACAAAGATGCAGTTTTATCTATCTGTTAAAAAGGAGCCTTCATTTTTTCTCAAGGCTCAAAACCTTGTGAATTATTTATAAAATTTTTGAGTAATTAAAAGGGGGCAGGGGTCTTGCAGGGCACCTCTGTGCAGAAGCATTGGGACTGGGATCTGAGGGAATGAATCAATGCAGTGCCAGCTTTGGCTAAAGGAAACCATAGAGAGAATTGAAGGCCTTGGATGGATGGCTGCCTCCAAGCTGCAGACCAGGTAACTCCACTCAAAGGCTGGTATGGGGATACCATGGAATTCCATGGGAATTAAGAGACCTTGCTTTCTAGGTGATTGTCTTCCACTAGAAGACAACTGACTCTCAGGTTTCCAGATGAAACTTAAAGCCACCTGGGCAAGAGGAAGCCTGCTGGCCACTGTGTAATCAAGAATAAAATGCAACCTGATGAGGAGGCCACTTACTGCTGAAAGCTGGTCTTGCAGTCAGGTTAATCCTGGTTTAGCTTCAGAGTTGAATGCTTTTGATATGGAGTAGAAACCCAAGGTAAATCAGCTCCTTGGCTCTAAGTGGAGGCAGTGGTTGAGTTTTAGAGCTCAGTGTTACTCAATTACTTTATGTGGGTTATCTGAGGCTTTCAGGAGAAAAAGTGAACTGAACTTAAGATCCCACTGTCAAAAATGGCAAATTCTGCTCTCATCCTAATGATCCTGTCACTTCCCCTGGCCTGAATCTAGTCAGACTGCCTGTGATTTGAGTTTGTTCACCAGTTTCCTCTTTCCTTCCAGCATTATTCACCTGGGCACGTTTTTACTGTGCTTATGAATTGGATTGGTTTATGGAAGGTCCAGTGAGCTCCAAAGCTGGTAGGAAGACATGGTGTGACCATGTGGCTGCAAGTGTGGCAGAGTAAGAGGAAAAAAGAGGTAATTTGGAGGGAGGGTACATTACCATCTCAGAGTGATTAGATACACTGCCCAGCTTAGATAATATATTGGTTTTGCAGAAAAAGTTTAGGATGCTCTGTACATTCCAGATGACCACAGTTTTCCCTGCAAGTGGAAGGCAAGGGGGGAGAACTGTTCCTTGCCTGAGAAGACTTTCAGCATTTATTTCTTGTGAGCTGTTTCCAAATACAGGGAGCAATATGGCAACTGTTTTTTGACTTTTCCCACATCTCCCTCTTACGAGGTTGTATATAATGCTTTTCTCCCAGGGTCTCTAAGTACCTTATGCCTCTTATAGACATGAAGTCTGTGCTGTCCATTTGTTATTGATTATGATGGCACATAAAACAGATTTCAGCTCTTTCCCACTTCTTTTGGTTTGTCTACAATTTGCTTTGTCTTCTTCCATTCACTGGCCACAAGTGAGTGGGTTCTGGTGCCTCTGTGAACAGAGTCTTCTTGTACTGGTGCAACAGGTGTAGGCCAGCAGGATCCCTCTGACACAGGCACACTTTCTGTGAGGTTACTGGCACCATGGGTGACTGGCAGCCATTCCTGTTACATGTTCTAGCTCTTGCTGCCAATTTTTGGCTGCTCTGTGTGCAGAATCACTGCAGCCTCTAACTGTTGGGCACAAGAATGGATGCAATATAGCCTGGGGCATGTTTTGGAGTTGGGAATTTCTTGGCTACTGCAGTCTTGGCTACTTTCTATCTTCTATGCATTCCATCAGGGCAACTCATTTTAATTGTGAAAATATCCCAGAATCCCGAAACAACACCTTACAAGTCTCAAGAATGCAGATTTTCTGAACTGGCTTGTTGTTTTCTTCTGGTGTTTTATCGCTCAGGTTGAAAAGGCCTTTAAGACAGAAAGTTTCAATTTCAGTTCTCATATGAATGGCAATGTATTGTCACAAAAGCACTCACAAAATAGCCACAGCTGCTGATCGTCACAGATGTGGGCTGCCAGGGCTCAGAATCACATTGAAAATGCTTGGAAGTTTTCAGCACTTCTAAGTTTGAGCTAAGCCTCGTGTTCTGAAGCATCTTTATCCCAAACACTGAGCCTTTGACAAGACACATACTCTATATTTTGGACTAAATCTGAACATAGTCTACATTACCTCCCTGTAAGTTATAGTGAATCACTGTCAAAGATTTCTGTTAAAACCTTCGATTTCTGCATTAAACCTTCTCTAATTACAATGTGAAGAAGAGCATTTGAGAATCATGGTTTTTATTCAACTGCTCTTAAAAACTTCACATCACCACATTAATCTTTATTTATATTATATCTCTTTATTCCTGATTGCAGGTCTTTTCCTTTTTTCCCCTCTGCAATTTCATAATTTTTGGTCCAAAAACTGTATTTCAATCTACCAAAAAGGATCCTTGTTTGCAAGTATTCTGTTGAACCATGCAGTGCAGTTCAGAGCTGATTTGACTGGGTGTGGATGTTCACGTTACTCTTCTCTTCCTCTCACTGCATAGGCATAACATCTGGAATCATGTTTCTTATGTGCATGCTATCAGTTCCAAATGTAAAATCTTTGTTCTGCAAATATTAAGCAGCATTTGCTTGCAGTTTGGTACTTGGATAAGCATTTCTGCTGTGCCATTACTAGATTTTCAGGGAAAGGAATATATATGAGTTCTGAACATGCTGCTGCAGAACCAGCCATCAACACTTGTGACAGTTTTTATTTTGAGTTATTTATCCAAATACAATTCTCAGGGATCAGAAAATCACTGCCTGAAAAGTTGCACCATTACCTCACTTAGAAGAACTGAGAATTTACTGAAGCTTGACTTCTGTGCAATTGAAATTGTCTTACCACAAAGGAGCCTGCATGGTTCATTAAAAGGAGACTGACACAAGTTCCTTTCAAACATTTCAGCCTTTTTATCTTCAGTGGTCTTTAATGAAAGAGAGAGAGAAATGGAAAAGAAAGAATTTTTTTCCTCAAAAATACACTCTGTAAATAAAAATTACTATTGCTTACATAGGGGAAGAATCTTTATGTGCAGTTGCTGTCACAAAACTGGAGTTTCTAGAAGATCCAAAGTAAAATCTTCCATTAAACATAATGAATATATCCAATGTAGTTTCTAGGTTTGTTGTATTTATTTTTTATGATGCCAAATGGCATTAACCAGTCCAGTAAAATGTGACCAGCAAGGGAGCAATGTCTTATTTGTTGCTTTGCAACAGTAATTAGAAGAGAGGCAAAAAGTAGTCCAATTCAACCAACCTACTGGTGTGAGCAGCATCCTGAGAAGGCCAAAATGCCAGAGTTCCTCTACTTTTTGATCTTCCAATTATGACAACACAGTCTTCCAGTTTGCAGCTTGTTATCAGAATAAACACTATTTGCAGTACAGGTAGCGTAGGAAAGCAGCTTGACATTCCATTTGCTTACCCAGGGATGCCAAAACCCAGGAAGGTGTTTCAAGATTCTGTTTGCTGGTTTGCGCTGAACTTCAGAGAAAAACCCAGGTGGACAGGTACAGCCCTTGTCCTTTAAGATGGTGCAAAGGAACAGCTCGGAAAATCGTTGTAGAGCAAGGCAGAAGAAACCAGAGTGCTCTCCGCCACAACACAAGAACACACAGTCCAAAGCAGTGACACCTCTACAGCATGTGGTGTTGTTTAATGGTGATTCAAGAGTAAATGAAAAGGAATGAAAGAAGGTGAAGCAGCAGACATGCTGGAAAGAGAAGGCAGCACCTCTGAGCGTAGAAAACATGGCCTGGGATTATCACCTAGAGGAAGATGCAGAGAGCTTTTGGACAAAGCACTGACTGTGAAAGAGCCTTGGCACAGCAAGGAAAGAGGAGGTCTCATGCTCTTTCACTGCTGCTGTCTTCAAGAAAATCAAGCACTATAACCATCTTGTAAAGAAGTAGATTTTTATCACAGATATGAGATCCTTAAATTCTTACCACCCAACCAATCCTGCAGGGCTCATATTTTTAACTGCTCTTGGAGACATGGAGGTTAGCAATGTCATTACCGTCTGGTTTACCAAACTTACAGCCAGGAGACAGTTATTCTTTCCCACGTTTAAAAAAAAATTAAACCAGGAAAATTGAAGGTTGATTTCTGAGTAGTATTAGAAAATAGTGTGTTGGTCTCTGTGTACGAACAGTCACTGTTGACAATCCCTTGTAAAAGCGAACAGTACAGTGCCTCGTCATGTTCATGTTTGTTCCTTCTCCCAATATCTGTATTCCCTTTCAGCTCTGCCATGCATGCAAAAAGTCTACATTCTGCTGAACCTCTCCAAGGCCCAGACTTGGGGTATGAAATTTCCCTTTTAGTGTGAGTGAGAATCAAGACCATAGCCCAAGACCTTCTCTCCTCACCTTCAGCACCAGCTTATAATTCTGTACATTTGGTGTGTTTTCCTGGGAAGCAGCTATGGGAGCAGCTATAAGGGCTGTGCTATATGTGTGTTCATCTGGCATCTCCCTCAGAGATGCAGAGAGGAGGAGGAGAGGTGCCTTCTCATGCCCAGCCTTTCCACGCCTTCAATCATGTCTTTGTACGTTGACATTTCCTTCTCTAGAGACTTGCTCCAGTTTGTCATGCATTTAAAGTCCAAATAAAGAGACGCTAGAAAGATTGAGGTTGTTTTATCATGGAGGAAAAGTCAGCATGGGTAATAAAATGGAAGTATAAAAAGCAATTAATGAATTAGATATGTTATTCCTATTTTCATGGCTAGGATGGTAAGATCTGAATGATTATTTGATACTTGTGGCTTATTGTTATTAACTCCAGGCTCTTTTGTAGCAGTTTTTCTATAAGTGGATCTCAAGATGCTTTAAAAAGAATGTATTTCTTTCAGGTTAATAAACACTAGATATATGTTAGGCATATCATGAACTGTATAGTAAAAATAAGTGACTTCAAAATGCCTGAAGAAAGTAATAATTTTTTGTGCCAACTACAAACAACCCATTATAGAGAGAAGAAGAAATTTTTGTAAAGCACTTAATAATATTCAGATTTCCCACTTGAGACACAATCAATTGCTGAAGTTTTAGAACATGCTAAGCCTTTACTTTCTGAAAATAATGTACCTTACATTTGACATGTGAAAACAGTGGTCACATTACAAAAATTTAGATCAGAGCATTTTATGAAAGAAATTGATATTGTTTATAGAAAATCTCTCTTGTGAAGAGTGGGCAAACATATGGATAACATAAGAGCAAATTTGAACTTGAAACCCAAAACCAAACGTTGAACTGATGGAAAATGTTTATTTACCTCAGGAAAAAAAACTCTGCCTCCATCTACAATTTCTAGTGTCTCTACAGAACAGAAATATTCAAAATAACACAGGGAAGTAATTACATCATTGATGTTCTGATACAAACAAAACACGGACATATCTCAAAAAATATATGCTCTTCTGAAATATAATGTGATTCATCACTCAGTCCATGCTAATCTAAAGTGTACCTCTGCACACTACAGATATAATCCAAAGTAGAAGGGGAAAAAAAGCTGCCAGCAGCAACACTGGCAGATTTACTTAGTGAACCTTTTTAATAAATATGTATGATTTAGCTTTTAAGGCCTTACTATTAGAGCCTTTTAAAATATACATTTTCCATTTTTATTGGTTTATTTTACATACAACAGGAAAGGAATAAAAAGGATGGTTTGCATCTTAACTCTCAAGGGGAGACTGAAATGCTGAACTACTTTATTAGCTCTGATTTTTTAAATTTTTGAGCTCTTGCTCACCAAGGAATTGTATCTGTGGCCGTTAGAGGCCTGGTCAGAAATGAAATAGCATCATGCATGTTGAGCTTGTATTAATCTGTTTGTTGACTTTCGGGTGTGTATTGATACTAATCCATTTTATCCATTTGGTAATTGGCATTTACCTAAGACAACCTTTTTGAGTACTTAGAATAAAAAAAAAAAATCTATTTCTGTTCTTGAATGAAAGATTTTAGTTGTTTATTCTCAACTATACTGTATTTCTTCTCATAGAACAACATGGTCTATAGTCTGATTTTATTGTATTTACAGTGGCATTAATCAGCACTGTGAATATTGAAGCCAATAGCATTATAAAAGCACTAGACTGGGGAAGGTGAGATAAGAAGCAAGCAATAGAGCCCTGTGCTGTTCAGAGCTGATTTTCTGACACAAATGAGTGTTTGAAGAGCTACAGGAGGAGGAGTGAGCCCAAGCTTTTAGAAAGAGCTATGAATGGAGTGCAATAGTCACATAGCAAATATGTCTGTAGAAGTACAGAGACAAAAGGGTTATGTTCCCTTTTTGTAGTCATTACTAGAATGCCAAGTGGTATAAAAATTACTGTCTTGAGCTTGATTCTGATCTGCCTGGTTATGAACTGGGAGAGCTGCCTGGTTGTGAACTTGCTGGGAGATTAGAGTGAGGCTGTTTGTGCACTAGTTTCCTAAAATATGTAATTAGTCATAACCATGCTTCAAAACACCACACCCATTCTTCTAAGCTTTTTTTTTTTTTTCCCTTTTGTAACTTATCTGCCCACCTGAATGTTAGGGGGTTTTTAATATTTCATCTATAGAAAACAGTTTGTTGGTCATGGGGACAATAATACCTTTCTGCATTTGATTACCATATACAGAAAGAGGAATACGAGGAGGCAACTCCCACATCCTAATGCCTAGGTTATGAGTGCTTATGCTTTATGAAGGCAAACAAAGTATTATTTTTCCTGAATTAATATACTGTGAGCAGGAAATAGCCTGTACCATTCACTCCTGCACACCCTTGGCACTTTCTGACATTTCCCAAGATTGTTTCACAGTCAGCAAGAAGCCCTGTGGAGGATGATGGAGAACTTGCTCAGTTCTGCCTTAATGCTGGAGTCCCTCTGCCCTGTGCCCAGGAAAGAGCAGAAGACAGGCCAGGTCTGTACACAGTGCTGGGCAAACACAGCTGGACCAAAGCAGCATTTGCCAGCAATCCCCTTTGACGCCACACAATTTAGCCCGAGACCCCAACATTTTTATATGCTAAGCTGAATGATGTTCTTGAATGATACAGCCTCATATGGATGCTGAATGGCAAATCCTTATGTAGGCAAGGCGAGAAGCATTTTCCAGTTAAGTATAGTTGCTCATAGCTATGTATAGCACTCATTCTGTTGTACAAGCCTCGTTTGTTAAACAGTGTTTGGACTGTGCTTTTGGTAACAGAGCTATTACAGCACCCTTGGTATAGCACTGGTTGTTACAGCATCAGTGGAAAGGAAAAAGATGAAAGGGAATACAAAGGCAAAGTACCTTCTGGGGCTGAGCGCGCGTGGAGAAGCTCAGGCACCAATCCCTCTGCTTTCAACTGCTAACCACAGCTCTGAGCACACAGTCCTGTGAGCATCAACCATGGTTTGCATTTGGGCAGAAATGTCTGTTTCAGAGTTATGGTGAAAACCTCACAGAGGGAAGCTTTTCCTGTAGACTGATCTGATGGTGTCCTCTGGCCCTGCTGTGAAGGTGCAGCTGTTTCTGATGCAGGTCTGGACTGTTGCCTTCCTGCACTTAAGCAATAGAGCCTTTCCCATGTCAGCACCTTTTTATTTCAGCCTGTTTGATAGAGCTGTTGTACTTCTCACATGAATGTTCATAACCTGGGAAACTCAGACTCCCTGGTGAGGGAGCACCAATGCAAAAGTGGGTGGATGGGTGTGTGAGAGAGTTTCAAGCTTTACATCTGGCCACCTGAAGATATTGATGTTCCCAAACTCATTTAGGAGTTAAAGGGATACTTCAGCAGCCTGTCAGCACCAGAAACATGGATGTCATTTTCCCAGTGACGTGAAATATTCACATTTCCCACAGGCTGCAGGGTGGAATCCCATTTGTCCCTGGGTTTAATAGAGACACTTAGTATTTGCTGTTGGTTATTTTTCTGCTAATATTCTTTAGTTTTTGTCAGTTTCTAACTGATTTCTGATATGGAAAGCCATATATGTGTAGCTGTGAATTTAAAAGGGCTGAAATCCAAATGTAAGTAATAGATGGGCACAATCATGGAAAATTAATATGTGCAGATTTAGTATGGCTTTTTCCAAACTACTTCCTTCTTCATTAGCTCCTGGGAAGGAGTAGAGGTGTACAGCATTAAAGGATGAGAAAGCACCATGCAGTTGGAGGGCAGGCATGTTGATCAGGCTGCAGCTCTGTGACATGGTTCCTAATGAGCAGAGATCGACACCTATTACTTCATCTTCCCAGATCAGTCCCCACTCTCCTGCATGCTTTCTAACCACTCCTTCAAAAGCATTTTTTAAACTCCAGCCTGCTGGAGACTCACAGGCTTCATGTGACCACAAAAGCATATACACAGGCATATATGTATAAAAAGCAATGCAGTGAAAACTGTTCCACTCAGTCATTTAGTGCTTATAATTTAGAGGAGATTATTCATCTTGGTTTTGCTTTGACAGAAAAAACAGTGGGATTTTTTTTTTTTTTTTTTAAGTTTTAATATATTTTCCCAGTTCTGAAGGTTAAGAACAATCCTGTGCCTGTGGAGGGGGAAAAAGGAAAGAATAAGAAAGAAAGGAGGGGGGAAGGAAAAAACAGAAAGTGTGTCCAAGTATGGATTTCAGAGGGATAACTCCAGCAGCCTCATTCCTCCCTCCTTCCCTTCTGCCTTCCTCACTCCCCCACCCCTTTGTGCGCTAAAGTTACAACCCAAGGACTTGGAGGCATTTCAAAGGAGCGTCACTAATGAAGACCACATGTGCTCTGCTCCTCTTGTTCACTCCAGAACAAAGCCAAACTGTAAGAGACTTCTCTCTATGGGGCAAAAACCAGGTCCTACTCCCATCCTCCGTTACCTACCCACAGTTTATGAATGAGGCTTTCTCGGGAAACCGTCACTTTGCATTAGAGCAGTTTCAGGAGGAAATCAATCTTCTTTCCAATAGAAAGCCAAAAGTCAGAAAGCACGTGTCTGCTTCGCTGGAACATCAGCGGCAACACCCAAACACCCACATGCTGACACTGCCGCAGCCTTTGGCCTTCATCCTTGCCCAGCAGCAGCAGCAGCAGCAGCAGCAGCAGCAGCAGCAGCAGCAGCAGCAGCAGCAGCAGCAGCAGCAGCAGCAGCAGTGTGTTCACTGGAACATTTTTACCTGCCAAATCTGTTCATAATGTTACCCCCAAAACTTCCTGGCATTAGGAGAAGCCAGCAGCAGAATATGGACACGGATATGGCAGGACACAAAGGAGCTACCCAGAAGATATTTATCTACCTACAAGCTGACAAACTCATGAAGGATTGATCGTAGAGCAAGATAAAAGCACCCACGGATAAAAGCCCAGCCACGGTGGTAGCCCTCACGGACATATCCCTGCTGCTCTCTCAGACAGCTGAACACTGTGATGGAATAAATAAAGATGAAGAAAAGATAAAATAAGCAAACAAATCTAAAACACATCAAAGCTAGTGTGCAGTAGTGGTTGCTGCTAAAGCTGTACCTATTTTTTGACAGGAAATTCTTCCGCCACAACTGCCTTTCAGAGCCATTTCTGGTTACCAGCAGTGTAGAGGTTTATTTCTATAACAAATATATTCCTGTGGATGAAACCACTAGTATTAAAAATAAATGGGAAGAAGGAAGTGTAGTCTTTGAAAAAGTGACTGCAGAGGAAGAGAAGTGACCTCTCTGTGTTGGTTAGTGAGAAAAAAATTAGTGGAAGCATTTGAAGGATCATATGACTTTATATAAAATCACTTTTAAGTACAGGATTAAACCATAATACATATGGAAGACAACACAGTCTGAGGATGGTTGTTCGTAAGTGATCTAGGGTTAACAAAGCATTCCAGGGTTTTATGAAAGCACTTTTAAACAAATAAATATTACCCTGCAGTGTTTACAAGCTAAGCACTTTAAAATAATGCATGAGAACCTGAGAGAAAAACTGATTGAAATCCCATGGTAAACTATTTTGTTTAATTGCCTAACCTCATGGCAAGAAAGAAAAGCAGATATAATAAATAGTGGAAAACGTCAAATTTTAAATTTCTAGTATATTTAATCACCCAAAGTGCAGTTTGGTAATCAACATGGAGCACCTAAAATGTTTCCATCCTGGAAGTTTCTCTTTAAAGTGGTATCTAGACCTTTTTTTTTTTTTAATAATATCAAAATGGCTGAGGTTTCTTTTTGCAGCATAAAGTGACACTATTTATGCAGACAGAGGGATTGTCACAGCCCTTGGGCAGTTCTTTGAAGCCTTGCCAGGCTGCAGTCTGTTCATCAAAAAGGCATCCTAAACATTTCTGCTGCTTCTGGATGCCTCTTCTCCCCACTGATTTTTGTTTTGTTTTGTTTTTGCTGAGTATCTTGTCTGACTTCCAAACATATCGTGAGGTCCTTAGATCTAAACCAGCTGTGATTTCTTTCAGTACTGATAAAATTAGATTGATTAGAACAGAGCTGTGCTCCTGGGGAAAGGAGAAGACAGTTTTGGAGTATGGTCATGAACAGCAAGGCAATGGGGAACTCTTCTGGAATCTTTCCCACCTGACCAAAAAAGGATCATCTGATTTTCCCAGCCTCTTCACTCAGGGATACAGGGCTGCTGCCACACAGCCCCCTGTCCAGGTAGAGGTCAGAGGGCTCAGTCTCCTGGCTGGTTTTCCTCTCTCAGTTTCTGAGATCAGCTGGGGTGTTTTGGGTGGACTGATACTATTTTGTGTTTTTTTGGTCTGCTCAGTGAGCAGAGCAAGGCACAAGGAGCCAGTGTCAAGGCAATCCTAGCTGGCACTGACTGCCCCAAGTTTACTCAGTGTAGAGTTTGTTGCCCTCATTTCTCCTGACCCCAAATGGACCTGATCTTTCATGTTTTTTCATGATTTAATTTTTTTAAGAGTGGCTGGCTTTCCAGAGCAGATTGTCTTTATTGGTGTCAGGGCATAAATAAAAGAAAATATGCAAAGTGGGGAAAAATAAATAATTTTACCCCAAATTCCAAACTGCTTTGAATATTCTTATTGTGCAACAGATTGCTTTCACTGCTTAGTTCCACCTTATTTTTAAGGGTGACCTAACTAGCCTGTTTTCTGCAATGAGCTGAGGCCATGGAAATGTCCCTTCTGTGAAGCCAGCCCCAGCACGGCTGTGCTGACTGCCAAGATCTTCCGACACCAGTCCCGTAAGCACTGTCCCAGCATGGGCTGCTGCCTCTGGCACACCTCCTCTGGGCCATTTTACACAGTGGAATGAGCAAGACACTGACTGACTCCACAGTCTGTTGGATCCATGTCAAAATTAACCTCTGTCCCTGAAGAGCTGTGTAGAGCCGTGTGCAGCTGTGCTTCGGGTGTCGGCGATGTCCCTTCTGTTACATTTGTTGCAAGCCCTGCTATGCCCTGATGCAGATGATGCTGCAATGCACGTGTGTAAATGCATTTCCCATATCCACAGCAGATTCAAAGGTAGATACACACGCGGCAGGAGGCAGGTTTGTTTGAAAACAGCTATCTTTTAATGAAAAGAGGAGCTAATAGCACAAGCCAGCAAGGCAGAACATTATGCATTACTTTTGCTCCCTCAATAGTATGTGTGCAGGATCTTGTGATGTGATAAAGCATTTTACACCTTTAAAGGCAAAGATTGTCACAGCAGTATTGGCTGTGGAAGCAGCCCAGTCGATTCAAATAGCAGTAACATTTTCTTTAAGTGGAGATGAGGTTTGAAGCTGTTACATGTTTTGTGACTTTTCAACCCATTTTTGTCAGAAATTCTATCTCTTGCTTAGCATTCCCCTATCTCTTTAAACCATGATACTGACTCAGTCTGTTTGGAGACAGAAAGCTATTTTGACTTATAGGTTCAGTTCCTGTTGACTCAAAAGGAAGGAAGAAAATGCAGAAACTGAGAATGAAAACATTTCTTATTCCAGGAGTTACTAACATACAAATGCCATTAAGGAACGTATGGCATTTATCCACAAACTTTTAAAAATATTTTTTCATGTCTGAGATTTAGCTCTGTATGTATCTTCTAGCAGATGCTGCCATGAAGACAAGTGAATCTGGATGTGTTCTTTGCTTCACCAGTTGTATGAGGCAGCTTTCTACTTGCCTGGGATCTCAGAACGGAGCTAGAGCAGGGTTTATGTGTCATCCTGTCCTCATCAAGGCATCTGCAGAATGTCTGCCATCAAAAAGAGAGCAGCTCTCACGTCCTCAAGTGTTTGGCCAAAAGGAGAGTAATACAGTTACGCTGGTAGGGATTTATTTTTCCAGCAGACTGTGATTTTTGCAGTTCAACTTAATGGTCTTTAAAATCTCTGTCACAGATGTATGTAAATATGATGGAAAGTGGGAAGGGAAAAATGCTGCTCAGACACGATAAGAAAATTGGTCGCCATCGCTGGTCACCAATGTGGTTCAGAATAGGGCTGACGTCTATAAAGCAGGAACCTCTAACAGAAAGGCTGACCACTGGATTGGGTGTAAACCAAGACCTCTCTCCTCCTACCACCACACCATTTCAGCAGCTCAGTTCTGGAGACTGTTCTGCTGAAGGTCATAGGAGTATGGGGCTGAGAAGGGCTGTCTGGGTCCCTCTTCTTAAGCCATCATATCTTTCTCGTACCTGGCAGTGGAAATATTTAGCTCAGTTGGTTATGGAACAGTGCTAATAATGCCAAGATTGTGGGTTCGATCCCCACATGGGCCTCTCTCGTATAGAGTTGGACTTGATGATCCTTATGGGCTCCTTCCACCTCAGAGTGTTCTGTGAATACTTCATCCTTCTGCTGCAGGAGTTGTCCCTGTGCAGATTTTGATCTCATCCATGTATGTATCAGAAATGCTTCAAAGTGTGACTGCTCCATTCCTACCCCCTCAGCAGACAAACTCATCTCCAGGGAGATGGGAATTCCATGTGTGATAATTTAGCTGTCTTCCACCAGCCTTTGGGCATTGATTATCAAGTGTAGCAAGTGTTCTCTCCCATGCTAATGTTCTCACTGCCTTTCTACCCTCCAGTGTGGAGTTTTTTAAGGTATTTCAGCTCCCTGTGCTGCATGTCCATGAACAAGGAAAATGAGGGGAGTTGATCAAGCAAGGCTTTTTAAGCAACAGATCACATCCTATACTAAAAATAAACTTTTGTGCTAGAAAAATGCACATTGAGGTGGTCATCTTATAAAGGAACAACTCTAAACATTTTTCATCCTGGTTGCTGATGGCTGTGCTTTAAATGCTAAATTATATGCTGGGGGGACAGGGAGAGAGACAATGGATGGATTGTCAGCTCCCTGGAAAAATTGAGCAGTTGCTGGAGGAGTTGCCATGACCAGTGTTATAAAAAGTTCCACAGAGATTCCCCCCCAGGCCCTTCCCCATAAGCAGAGGATTCTGTAATACCAGAGGTGAGGAGAGAGAGACCACAGGAGGGCAGGTCTGGGTGTGCACACAGCAGCAGCAGCAGCAGAGGAGCCTTGCATGATTGAGGTGAGCCCTGGAAAAGCAGCCACATTTCAAATGATCTTCCAAGGCTCCCTCTTAGCAAGTATTAAGAGATTTCCTACAAACACAGGATCTGATCTGGGGATTTCTTTAGCAGCTGGTTATTTAAAAATCAACCATGTCCATCCTTAATCTGAATTCAAATCAAGCCAGCTATTAATGTTTCTCTTACCATCTCTTACCAATATTAGTTTTAATTCTTTTGCAGCAAGGTGACCTATAGAAAGAATATAGGGTCATGACACAACTTTGGCACCAAAATATGAAGAGCACAATATTCTTTGTTAGCAAGGGACCCTTTCCCTGCATGGCTATAGGTGTAAAAGGAAGGTGTGTTTATTTCAGCAGTTGCAGGATCTTTTTAACAGTTTTTCTTGCCATCTTTTTGTCCAGATTCTCAGACTTGTTTACACCCATTTTCAGAAAAAACCAAGTAGTGCTGCAGTGTCTGAGCCTGTATAGGGGAGTTTGGATTGCTTGACTGTAAATTTAGCTTAGTAATGTGAACACAAGGCAGCTGTAAATCTCTAGCAAACCTTACATTTAGGTGTCAGACCACCATAATTGCTAATTTGAATTGTATGATTAACTTTAAAATTGCTGGATCCTAAAGGTTACTTGATGAAATTTTTACAACTTGTTTACATTACTCTTCTAAGTGCAATGACTTAAGACCAGATCAATAAACTGTGAAGTACAAATATTCCCACCCCAACACAGAACATAACCTACACTGAACTCTGAGTTTAAATGGAAAATACGAGTATTCTCTTCAAATACCCCTAGTGGGTTGGCAGTGGTGGAGGGGATTGTGTTTTCGTCATTGTAATAGGCTCCATAATGGCTGAAAAGTAGTCCTGATTTAGATATAATAATCATCGAAAATCAGGTTAACTTTCAAGCTTCCCACTCTTTTCTGAGTCTATATATTACTCTGTGGTGTTTGAGTCAAACTGCTCTTTCCTTCCCACTTCTTTTCTCCACTGTCAAAATTATGCAAGGCCAAATTTGCACCCGTTTTACTGCTATGAACCTCTTGTAATGAGTCACTCTGGCTGAGAATCTAATAACCCTCATGGCTGTGCAATAGAGCAAGACATATTTTAGCTATTAATATAAGATAAGAAGCTTTAAGTCTGATCCAGCCCAGGGTTTGGATGGGCTGAGGAGGGGTCCTTTTGACCACAGAGCATGCATTCTGATGTAGAAATAACTGAACAATTACCTCACTATGGAGTAATGCCTCCATGGAGAAATGTTCACATTGCAAAGCCCTAATAAGAATGGCAAGAAACAAGCATAAAGCAGAATAATCTGCTCTGAACACCCTGTGCATCACATTTCCAAGCTGTGACTGTAGATGTGCGTGTAAAGAGATGCTGTGTATTTAAGATCTATGCTCTATGGTTGTGTGTTTCCTTTGGGACAAGGCAGAAGAATGATGACTCTTCATATCTCCTGCAGTTTGGTTAGGCTAATTACTAGGAGCTACATGAATTTACAATGGATTTGCAATAAATAATTTATCCAACATATTGAAATCTAGTTTTAGATGCACTTAGTGCATTATATATGTAAACAAACGAAGGACTTAACAAGTGTGCACATATCTTTGAAGCTATATGTGGGTTTGGACCCCAACCCTGAATCTCAAGGCCCTCCCAAGAGGCCAGTAGCTGCTGAGCTAGGAGCTGAAGTGTGTGCTGACAGGTCTGATCCCCCTACCCCTGGGTGTCTGGGGCCACTTAAGCCTTCTCGCCTCTGAAGCAGCTCAGCCTGGCCTGAGGGAAGAGTTAGCAGAGCTTTAGCTCTCTGTGGTTGCTTTGTCCAGGCTGGGTGAGTCAATTGCCTTTGAAGTGCAGAATGGTAAGAAGGGCCCTTTCTGCAAGCCCAGGTTTTTTCCACTCATAGGGAAACATGCCCAGCATGAGCATCCTCCTCATCAGACTGGCTGAGGACAGACAGGGTCCTTGATGTTATAAGAAGCCAAAAATGGCAGCATTAAACTCTAAATCCATGCTCAGCTGTTGATTTGTAAAGCAGACTTCACAGCCTCTGCTCCAGTCTGCATCCAGACACCATTTAATAGGCTCATAGCCCTCATTAACATTTTCTAAACAGATGCTTTAGGTACAGGCTTCATGATGGCCTTTCAAAGCAGAAACAAAACCTTATGAAATCATGACTTGTCACTGGAAAAAGCCAAAAGCTGGGTGAAAGCCAAGCTTGTGGGAAGTTTGTTTGATGATACGGAGTAGAAGGGTGATGACTGCATGGGAAATTGCTCCGTTTCAGCAGTACACACAGCTAGGCCAACCTTTGCCATGGACACTGGCATCTGCACTGCTTTTCTCCCTGCTGGGGCCATTTGGGCACTGTGAGTGACCTGGAGCTGGGCAAGGATTTGTCTTACCTCTGGGTGTTGCAGAGCTGGGCTTGTCTCTGCAACACTGCCAGGCATTCACAGAGGTTTGCCAGGCAGTGTTCTTGACCAGAGCCTGTCCTCATGTGTTGCCCAAGTGCTGCTGCAGAAACAAGGGCCATTGTGTAGAGAAAAGTTTTCAGAATAACAGCCATGGAGGTGGGCAGACTTTCTTCATACAGAAAAGTGATAAATAATATATTCAAGAAGTGATAGATGAGATATTCAGTGCAACTAAGCTCAATGTCAGAAAAAAAATATTGCTTGGCTCTAGGGGAAAGTCTGATGTGCAATGAAGTGGCAGATGCTCTGCCTCCAGGGATCGGTCTGTGATTTGGGCAACAAGTGGAAAAGATGGAGAGTTGTCCTTTGAGCATGCAGGCGGACTTTATTGCTGTGTCAAGAAAAACGTCACCTTTTTCAGATCCTGCCTCCTTCCTGTCCCAGAGTTGTGTGCACTCAGGCCAGGAGGAAGCAGAACCACTGCTGCTCTCATTGCTGCTGCCAGGAGGAGGGAAGATGAGTGCAGCTGAGAGCAGCTGGGCACATTTACAGACCCCAGCCTGACACAGCTCATGAACCTCTTGCTCTGGGATTTTTACAGTGTATGGGAATGGGAACTCTCTGGGCAGTTTTTGGGGCCCCCAAACATCTCCTTCTGGCAAGGAAGCAAAGGAAGGCTGTCTAAGGCAGGTTGGCCTCTTCCCATAGATATTGCATGGGGTTTAAAGGTGACCTGGGATGTAGCATTTAACTGATGTACATGGCCTGCCCTTTTGAATTGGAATTAAAACCTTATTTCAGATCTGATTTGGAGTGTGACAAAAATAAAGAAAAAACAAACCAGAGGCAATATCTTTCACCCTCTCAGTTTTCTCTACACAGGTTATACCATGCTAATGCTGGCCCTGTTACTGGAGAGTGGGCAGAAAGCTGCCTGCCTGAATGGGGCAGCCAGTAGCATTCCTCCAGACCTTGGGATGAGGGTGGAGTTTGATCAGCCAAGGGAGAAAAATGTCAACATCTGTCTGTCACTGCATGGCCAATGGCCAATTATAATTTTTTTTCCTGCCTCCCTAAGCTGCAGTCAGACAAAGACTCTGAGCTCCCAGCTTTGTTGCCTGTGCCATTTCCCACCACCACTCCACCTCTGATATGCTAATGGAAAAACTGAACGGTTTTGTGTGGCTGAAAAGGATCTTTGGGCACATTCACTGGGTCAACAATCCCAACTGCTGCGCTGAGGCTCAGCCTGCTGTGCCAGAGTCTGGTGCCAAGGGACTTCCCTTCTCTCTTCTTCTCCTTAAAAAAAAAAAAAAAAGAAAGAAAAAGAGTAGTGGAATTAACCATCTGGCTGTCTTGATGCCCAGAAACTTAGCTGAACAAATTATGACACAATAATATGATATACTCTCCTCAAATACTTTCTGGATGACAAGTGAGGAGCCAGGCTGTGCTTTCCAACTTGAATTGCTGTCTCACTAGATGCAGCCTAGGAACTGAGAGAGGACCATTTCCTCTGAGCTTCAGAGCACCACAGAACAGCGAGGTGGTTACAGAAATACTGCTCTGTTTATACAGTTGGCTTTACATGCGTTAGAGCAAAAGTAACACTGACAAACAGCCTTTTGTTTAGAACAGAAACCCTGTCATACATGCAATGCCAGACACAGAAAGCAAACTTGATGACCTAATCCTATCTATTGTGTGGCAATACTAATGCACTTAAGTAGTAAGCAGAAGAATAATTACAGAGTTTATTGGGTGATGAGTTTCCCATTCACTGATGTTGTGGAAGTGCCAGGGGAAATAGACTGTAGCATCAGAGACAAGGTGCTTGTAAGTCTGTGACAAATTGATCTTGAAGTATTTATAGTTTAGAATTAGTCACCTGAACTGTGAATGCTATGAATGATATGCCACTCTTTTTGCTGATGCTGTAGTAATACCATCATTGCTTTACAAAAAAAAAACTAGTGAGATAGCAGGTTCTTGCTAAAATTCGAAGTACTTTTATGAGCAAGCTAATGTTTAGGAGCACAGTAATATGCCATCGTTATTCAAAACAACTATGACATGTACAAGTGTGTCGACTTTGTCTGCACGCACCCTGTGAAAACTGTTAGATGTAAGGCCCAATGACATGAGATAGAAGCTAAAGAAATTTAAAAGCTGAATAAACAAAGCAGTCTGATGGTCTGATGGCTTCCAGTTGACCCTGAGCAGAGACCTGGATAAAGCTGGATGAATACACCAGCCAAGAAAAAGGTGATAGTGGTAAGTGTTGTTTATGATACTACAATTTAATATAGTTTGCACAGTAAATAATGCTGTAATAAAAGCTGACCTTTGCACAACTTGCAGTATCTCCTCTTCTTAAAACATACTTGCAACCAGCGAAAGAAAGGTCTGTTGGACACAGAACCAACTCACAGTGAAGACTTACACTTAATTATTCCCACACAGCAGAATTATCAAGATGAACATTTTCTCCTTGTTTTTAAAGATGTTCATCTTTGTCAACTTTCCCTGTCACGGCTGTGCTGGAAGGCACTTAGGCATCATCACCTATGCCATGGTCTTGCAGCTCTTTCTTGCATGTTTACGCTGGCTCCCACCACTGTACATCCCCTGCAGAGTGTTCACCCAGACCCTGGGAAGTGCTGCTGGCAATGCCTTCTGCTGCTTTCGAGGGAAGGACTTTTATAAAAAGCACGCACAGCATGAAGGAGGAAGCAGATGCAGGCTCGCTCTGCACACTGCTCTCCAGTTCCTGGCATATGGTGGATGGTTTAAAAAAAAAAATGGATCTGAATGGTGTGAAAATCTATTCATCTTGTATCACAGAGAATAAATTATTTCTCTCTGGTCATATGCTGCGTGTTGTCCTGGCTGTGCCCGCCTATGCTGTTATGAAGGAATGCTTTAGACTCACAGGCTGTACAGATCAGAGCAACCCTCTGTGCTCACTTTCTGCATGACAGAGACCAAAGATTTTCATTTAAACACTTTTTGGTCTGATCGTGCTTGTACCTTTAATGAAAGAAACCTGAGCCTGTTTCAGGGTTATAAGAGGACAGAAAATCCAGCATGACTGTAAGTATGTTGCCCCAGTAGCATGTTGCCACTTGTGCTGGAAAGCATTATCTGTGGTCTGACGTTTTCCGTCTGCAGACTCATCTGCTGGCTTTTGCTACATTGGAGCCTGGGTCCACAGTCTCTGCTGCTCCTCCGTCCAACAGCTTTTCTCCTGGTCCCCAGGGCCAGGAAGCAGCTGCCCATGTTCAGCGTGTGTGGAATGGCTTAGTGTCCTTCTGGACATGCATGGGCTCCCATGAAGCAGTCAGGGCTTGGGAAAGTGGGCTCCATCCTCCTTAGTCCTCTCCCATTCCCTGTAAATCTACACCTGGTCAAAACAGCTATCTGCAAAGCTTTGCCTTGATAAAATAAATAGACAGAGTTTAATTTAATCTGCCTGGCACAGTTTCAGGAATAATTTTTGCAGATCTTCCCTGAAACTTCTTTAATTTGCCAACAGCCTTTTTAAAGTCCAGGCACTGAATTTGGACAGACACTGTATATTTGTGATGAAAAAAGGTGGAAACCCACATTCAAATTAAGCTAAATTAGGCTCAACTTCGTTATTTAATTTTCATGACTTTCGTTGAGTTGTTTGACTATACTTGTTACCTAAAACTGAGGAGGATTTTTAGTTTACAAGTCCTTAGTCTCTGCCTATTTCCCAAAGATTCAGGAATATTGCCTCACACAGCATGTATTACCTCAAAACACATCCCTAAGATAAGCATTAAATGACATAATGAACCTGTCCTCCAATACAATCAAATAACAGTTGTTCCTTTTATATATTATAAATACTATAAGCATTTCTCTTCACTGAATGGTAGTGGTAGACAAATAGATTTGGAGGAAAGCAGCACTCTCTATTACAGATAGAGATATATCTGTATATATATATATATCTACTATATATATATATTAGAGATAGAGATATATCTGTAATATTACAGATTATTATTACAATAATCCTAAACCTATAAGCTTTCTTAGTCTTTGTTTCTCCCCCAAAGGGGTGGAGGAGTGCGTATGTTTCTCTGCGTGTGTATGTATGTAGAACTCTGCAATTTCATCATGTTGTGATGGCTGTGGGTCTGGCTTCCCCAGCTGGAGCACAGCCCCACCTTTTTGTTAGACCTTGTTCTTCTCAAAAAAGCCATCCCAGTCTTTCACTTGCAGACGGATTCTCTCAGCCGCATTACCCACACATCCACTCTGTTCATCACTTAGGCCTGAATAGATGTCCCCCTTCTGGGATCTGGAAGCTGGAAGAAAACCCAGTCCTCAGGCTGGTTCCTGAAAAAGTAAGGATTTACTTACAGTGCGAAGGAGTAGCCTGGGGGAAAGGGGGCACACTGGTCATCAGTCTTCTCCAGAAGCACAACCCAACAGGGAGATCCTGTTCCCAGCTGTATCCCACGCTAACCATACCTGGCTGCCTTTCCCCCTCCCCCTCATTCACTCTGCAGGTAGAGCTATCTTCCAAACAAAACAGAGTTTGTACTTTAAAAGTACTGAAACCAGAAATTAATCTACATCATACACTTTCAGAGCTGGGCTTTCAGAAAGAAAAACCAAACCACTTGAATCAGCCACTGGGAGAGTTACACCCCTGGGACAAGTGTAACCCTGTACACTGTAGTTGATATGTGTGGTGCATCCTCACGGACAGTGAGAGAGCGATTCCTCTGATGGTCACCTCTGTGCTGCTCACTCATCTGTGCTGATGCAAGGCAGTGAGAGCAGGTGCAAAGGCTTTCCTCCCAGGCATATTTCACACTGTTTTGTACACATCTGTCTGCCTACACTTCACAGTGGGGAATAAGAGCTACCTGAACAAAGCTGGTACTGGACTGCTTTCGTATCAGCGAGACATTGGTGTGTGGTGAGCCTGTCTCTCTTAGCTTCCTTTAGCTCTTCTGCCAAGGTGGGGTGGGACTGCAGGGCCCTGCTGGTGGTTCTGGTCTGTCAGCAGGGGCATGGACCAATCTGTGCTGCACTGCAGCAGCTCTGTGAGGAGACCTGGGCAAGCATTCCTGTGGGACTGCCCTGCCCTTACAAACCCACCTGCACACACAGCTCCCACAGGTGGGCTTTTATGACCTACTTGTAAAAACAGGTGTATTCCTGCCCCTTTGCATTTGTACTCCAAGGAACAGTTCTGATAGCAGTCTGCTTTGTTGTACTAGGAAGTGTAGCAGATCCATTATGTTTTGTGAATCTGCCTTTTTTTTTT
>VZRN01003661.1:173019-201785 GCA_013397935.1 Dasyornis broadbenti | reverse complement strand
TTTTTTTTTTTTTTTTTTTTTTTAAAATTAACCATTGGGGTGTGGGACAAAATCTTGGGCTGACCAGGTCCCACTGAAGTTCAGGCTGGTATGAGGGAAGCGGGCAAGGCATAGAAGTGAGCAGTAGAGAGGGATGAGCCACCACACAATTGAACGTCTCCTCCCATCCTTTAAAAATATCCCTAACAGTGCTACTCTTGCTGGAGGCCTGTGCTGACAATGACTAAACCTGTAGGAAGAAGAAACTGTAGCCTGTTGTGCAGAGAGTGCTGAGCCTGGGCAGATGCAAAATAGCCTTGTACAAAGCTGAAAAGGCAATTGTTTTTCAATGGCTGCCATTTTTGTTCTCATACAACAGTCACAGAGATATATCTCATGCGTTGAAGGACTGCATCCTCTATTTTATTTGGAATTGCAATAGCTCTAATTACTTGTGCTGGTTTCAGCTGGAGTAGAGTTAATTTCCTTCACAGTGGCTGGTATGCGCCTGTGTTCTGGACTTGTGCTGAACACAGGGTTGATAATATAGACACGCCTTTGTTATTGCTGAGCAGGGCTTACACAGAGCCAAGGCCTCTTCTGCTTTTCCTACTGCCACACTGGAGAGGAAGCTGGGGGTGCCTGGGAGACTGGGAGGAGACACAGCCAGGACAGGTGACCCCAACTGACCAAAGGGATATTCCAGACCATCTGACATCATGCTCAGGATATAAAGTGGGGAGAAGAAGAAGAAAAGGGGGAGTGTTTGGAGCGATGACGTTTGTCTTCCCAAGTAACCATTAAGTGTGATGGGGCCCTGCTGTCCTGGAGATGACTGAACACCTGCCTGGCCATGGGAAGCGCTGAATTAATTTCTTGTTTTCTTTTATTTTTGAATGCTGCTTTTCCTGTTAAACTGTGTTTATCTCAACCCACAAGTCTTCCATCTTTTACCCTTCTGATTCTCCCTGATCCCACTGGTGGGGCTGTGAGCAAGCGGCTGCTTGGGGCTTGTCTGCTGGCTGGGGCTAAACCGTGACATTACTATAGAGTCACAAAAAAATTCAAACATTTGTTCATCCTCTCCATAGGTTTAGAAGACTAATAGGTGGGGAACAGGATACATACAAACATGTATGCATGCAAATGTGAACACACACATGTACGTACATAGTTTTTTCCATCAAATACATCGGGAATGTAGCCCAAATATGGAGCAGCTGAAATAAAATAACAGGCCTATTGGCATAAAATCCCATGTTAGATGCTCAACCACCAATAAGCTGAAAGCAAAAGAACAAATAAGTATACAATCTCCCCTCTTTTTTTCTCCTACTTAATACAGACTGCAAGTATATTTAAATTGTTCAACCTACTCTTGAAATTTGAAGCAGCAGAATACTTTTGATTGTGGTGTGAAATAAGGCATAGCACTTCAAAATGAGGATGTGAAATGATTTCAGAAGTCTGCTTTCCCTTTTGTACATCATACATAATACCAGGCTTTGGTCCAATTTCCATTTTAGTGAATATTGGGGAGGTGAGAGGAAATGTTTATTTTAGCTACTGAGTGATTCAAAATTATTTTTCTCAACTGCAGAGGCTCTGAGAAGGCTCCACAGACACAAATTCAATGTCAGTCAGACACCTGACAGAACTGGGAATACGTATGGTGTGCCTGGGAGCTCTGGCAGGGTTTGTCTGTGGGCATAGGACAGTCAGAGCTGTGCAGAGAAAGCTTTTGCCTCACATCTTTTGCAAGCTGTTTGATCTGAACTGGTTGAGAAGTTCCAGGAAATCAGGTGACTAGAACCAAACTGTTCTTTCAGGGCCATTATCCTTCCTTTTTTTCAATAGCTTGGTGCCATATATAACAACGCGTCATTCATTCTGGGCTTAGTGAAAGCCTATAAGGACTTCTTTATTATTATTTCACAGGTCTTGGACTAGACCTGATGTTTTAGAGACCTCAAGTCAACGTGACAAATCTGCAGTATGGCTTTTCAGGATACATTTATACTGGAGCAACAAATATTCCATATTTATTTGGGAATGGCCTAGGGCCTTCAAATGCTGTGGGTAACAAGCCCTTCCCTTCAAACAAAGGCAGGTAGACCAGGGCCTGAACTGGGAAGAGTATGTTTGGGCCTATCATCTGTAGGGGTTCTTGCTATGCCTGTTTAGGAAAGAGTCCCTGCCCGCTGCTTGCTCTGCCTCTTTTTCGGAGATCATCACTGTCCTGGAATCAGTGAAAGGAAGTGTTCTTCCACAGGATCTTGTGTCTGAGTGCAAATCAGTGATTAAGCTGCTGCGGTATAATACTCAGGCTTTGCCTGAGACTCTGGTGTGTGTGGAGCTCTGCCAGCCCTGTCAAGGGAGGAGCAGAGGGGTAACGAGTGATGAATCACCAGAAGGCCAAGGACCAAAATCATCTTCAACTATTACATCGTGGTTCACATCCACTTTTATGGAGAGATGATGTTCATCCCATGCACAGTGCTTCTGAGGAATCTACCTTGTCCTCAAGGTAACTCCAGTTTCTCATGGCTTCTGTTTCAATTTCTCATTGTCATTGCAAATCAACAAGGAATCAACTTTACCTCTACTCTGCCTGTTCTCTTCCTTTTATGCATGTGGCTTTTCTAGCAGTAACTGCCTGTGTGCAATTTCTGGAAACTCCAGCATTCAAAGAAGAAATTGTACTCCTGGTCATGATGTGAAATTTCTCTCTCAAACACCTTTTTGCTATGTTTTTCCCTACAAATTTCACTTGCTGAAATAGCAGATGGCATGGATATATAGATTTTATTATACTTAACAGAAGAGGGACTGTACCAAGCGAGAACATGTTTTTGTAAATGGCCCAGTGATGCCTTTAAAATAGGAAGAGGAAAGGTCTGGCTTGTACTGAGAAAGCTGAGGCAGTCCCCAGGTTTAGGCGTAATTTGCACCATCAGGTGTGGCATACAGTGATCTTACATGATGATGTTTTATGCCCGCTCTGATTCTTGTCTGTGAATAATGGAAGAAGGAGCTGCCAGAGGAGAAAGGACAACTTGTGCTGTTAGCTCTATTGGCAATTTCTTTCTTTGTAACTCTGCTTTCTTTTCTCTTATCAAGCCCTTTTCTTTTTCTTTCATCTGAGTTATTTGTGAATTATAAAGAAAGAATATTTATATATTCTCTTCTCCATGATGAGCACCCCACTCTCCAGCTCGGTGTTTGTGTGCACCACTGTGAGTGTTGTGTTCAAGGACTGTTAAATATCATGCAACCAAACCAGAGCATTTCAGTCACGTGACACTGACGAGCTCCACTCATGCATAGCACATGACTTTCCTGAGCTCAAAACAGATGTTTCCCTTGACAGATCCCCCTCTGGATTCCTGAAAATAAAGCTGTGTAAAATTCTGTGGGCTTTGTTTCCATCTTTGTTTGCTGTTTTTTTTTTTTTTTTTTTTCCTGTTTGTCTGCTTTTTTTGGTTTTTTGATTTTTTTTTTTTTTTTGTTGTTATAAAGCCTTTAGGTTAACAAGTACTTTCACAAACTGAATGGGAGACATGAAGGACAGCAAATAGATGTTTCTGAGTTATTGATCTCTTTCCTCTCCAAAATAAATTATGGTAAATAGCTATTCTTAGGGCCATGGCTTTAATGAGAAACACTGCTGTGGCTGCATTTCCCTTTTCTATAATGCAAGGGCCCTGCAGCTGAATTGCACTTAGGACTGGTAATGTTATCCTTTCTCATGAGTGAATATGCCTGATGCTCAGCATCTTTCTTGCAATGCTCTTCAGACTGACATGATAATAATAATAAAAAATCATATGTGTTGGCTTATCTAGTTGAATGTCAGGCTTGTTTTGAGCACTCTCATACAAACAGAAATGACTCTCATGAAACAATTGCCTAGTACTCTTCTGATAAAGTGTGCTGCTGGGTGACTGAGATGGTGGCTAAAACAAACCTTCTTTTTAAAACATTGATAGGAAAACTAGTTGAGAGACAGAATTATCATCTGTTTCCAGTGTTATGATGCTATTTACTCAGAGAGGGAAAGCTAGGCTTGAGCAAGCATGCTGTACTGAAGCGGGGGGGGGATGGGGTGGAATAAAGCTAAAATATTTGCATGCCTGGGGAAAAGGACATTTTCCAACAGAAGAAATTAGTCCTGCATCTGTAGCACATATTTCACTTTGTCTTAAATAGAAACAGATACTGTTTTGAATTACATGAGATGTTTGCATGATTAGGTACATGTGTTTCATTTGTATGCGATTAATAACAGAAAGAATTGGGGGAAAATATGAAGGGGTTAAATATATTTTTGGCTGCCAATACTTATGCTTCTTGACAATTTAGTAAAATTGGCTTTAGAGTTGCTCATTTTGTCTGTAAAATTCCTTCTTCTCCTGTTGAGAGATTCCTTTTGAAATATGTGACCATGAAGTGCTCTTGTATCTCTCTGCTCTATGTTAGTAGAAATGCCATCTCCAATAAAGGCTGGTCTCTTCATGCCACTCATTGCTGTGATGGCTCCTTTGGATTCCCTTGCAGGACAGAGCGGACATGTACAACTGAGCACCCTGAAAGCAGAAATACAGAAGAGCTGAGTTTTGCTGCATGTTGCTGCCTGGCCTGTGGCTGCAACAGGCTGGTTTCAGTGCCCAGCATCTACAGGATGGCACCGGCCAAAGCTACACTCTGACCAAATGTCCTCTGTTGTTTTCCTGAACTGAACTGAAATTTGAAATTCCTGAAATATGAACCTCAAAACCATCTAACAGTGTTATAAAATTGTCTCTTGTTCTTCGGAAGTCATGACTTTCATTTGACTAAGGCCTTTAGAGTGGTGTTGTCAAAGTAAATGAGTGGATACCCTAAATTGTGAATCATCATGTGAATATTGCTTTATTGTAAATCTACTTAACTCTATTGATTTGATTATACAGAGTTACAATGGCTGGAAGATCAGGATGAGAAGTCCAACTGCATTCCTGGATAGACACAGGCATAATATACAGAGGAGGATGCTGAAGATGTTATCCAAGTTTAAAATAAGCTTAATAAATTCTGTACACAAACACTCCTGGGAGGATCATATTAACAGCTAATAACTTCTGTTGCCAAGTTTTAAATGTATTCCTCCTCCACATAAAACATCTACAAAGGTGATGACCATCTTAGATACTTGGATTGATTTTATAACAGGCAGTGCACGTGAGTCAGTCTGTTCCCATTACAGCTCAAACTTAAAATAGCTTGCTGTAAATAATCTTTTATGCATAACAAAAGCTCATACAATTCTTGAAAATTAATTCATCGCCCACACTGACATTCAAAAAGCTGAGATTGTTTCTGGTGTTGTCTGGTTCACTATGAGGGCATGTCCAGAGAAATTACTGAAGACTGACATTTTTGAGATAACTGTTTATTTTCTTAGGGCCAAATTCACCACTTGTGCAAACTGGCCTATTTCCTTCAAAATCAGCTGAGAACTTCTCAGCACAAAAAGTTAATTAGAAGTGTTACAGCAATCCTGTGTGTTCCCTTTTTAAGAGACAAAATCAGGTGGTCTGTAAAGGTCATATTCCATGTCCCAGTCCTGCGGGCACAGCGTGGGATGTCTCCCTCACTCACAGATGGAGGCACAGCTGATGAACCAGGCTATAAAGTGTTAGGACACGCTCAACAATGTAGCAAGGGAAAACAACCCTACTATTCCCTCTTTCCTGTTTAGATGCAATTGTCTGTCAGAGGAGTTAATTCCGTCAGTCACGACCTTTCAGAAAGGAAAGGAGGATGTGATGTTTCAGCTTCTCTGTGTTCCCAAACGCCCTGGCAAGGACTCACATTTTACACGGCAGGAACACCAGCTTAATACTTGCCATGCTGTATGCCTGCAATTCCACTTCCAGGATGGCAGAGAAGGCAGCTGTGGCTCCTTCATGCTGCGCAGCCACCGCTGCTGCTTACATCCCGAAGCACAGTGGTGATGCCGTGTGCTGCCTTCTCCATCGCTGTGACTGTCCACAGCCCCAGACTTGTTGCCAGAGACAGGTAAACAGGCACAGAGTAACCTCATGGAGAAAAACCTGTCTAATTAGAAGTGGAGGTGCTGGTAAACCATGAGCTGCAGCCAGCCAGCTCAGCAGCTTTAGCCACTTTGTAGTTGCTTTTTCACTGGGGAGGGGGCAAACAGACGTGAGAACTTATAGTATCTGGCTGCCAAATCTCAGCAAAAAGTACGTGTTTCTTCACAGCTATTGTGCCCTTCTGGAGGAGTGTGAGGCATATTTACTTTGTCGGGAGAGTAAAAGCTGGGTAGGCGGCAGACATGAGAAAGTTATCTTCCTATACATGTAAGGAAGACTATCTTTTTATGGTAGAAAAAAGTAAGAAATGCTGTAGTGGGAAGAACAGATACTAGAGCTGTGAAAGAAGAGGACCAGTCACACAGAGGGACCATAAATGGGACATAATGGCATGAAGGAGGAAGAAGGATGGTTGCCCTTCTAGTGTCAGTGAATTAATGGGTACAGTAAATTTATGTCTTGCAGTCACATTTCAGGGAGGAAATCAATTGCCAACAGCAGGAGCAACAACAAACAGTCACAACAAATCCATTAAGAAGGCCACAGCAGTGACCTTGGATTTAGTTGTGGCTGTGTTTTCAACCGGTGGAGAGTGTTGGTGAAGCAATGTAGCAGTACTATCACAGGATCTGTATTCAGCAGGTCCTTTCAAGAATTCATGATGGAGTTAATATGCATGATGTTGCTGTTTGGTAAGATTTCATCCCTCAGCTGCCTATGGGGACCCAGGAAATGCCCTGTGAAGGTTCAGAGACAGGAAATCTGGCTGTTGGGAAAAGTCCTCCATCTTCAGAAGATTACTAGAAAAAGCTTTTCCTATATCCTCAACCCATCAATGTGGTGAAAGTGGCAGGCCCTGCCCCTGGAGAAGCCCTGGCTGTGCCCCAATGCCACGCTGTGCCAGTTTGTGCCTCCTGCAGCTCAGGGGTGCGTGTTACCTGTGCAGGTGGGGAATGACAACAGGGCCTCTGTGGGCTGGGGACAGACAGGGCATGGCACATCTTGGGACAGTCAGGATAGACCACAGGAGATATCTATTAAGATCTTGTTTCCCATGGAGGAGCTTCTGGTGATTCTCCCTGTCCAAGGACCTATGCTCTACCTCCCTCCCTGTGGATTACCTGGGAATTCAGCAAAACCAATATAGCAATGTCTTAACAAATTTACAGGAGGCATGAAGCCACAGCTTTGGTGAGTGAACAACCTCATGCATCTCAATGGGATTATTATCTCCTGAGTTTAGAGGTAGCAGTTTAGGTAGGATCATGATGAGCTATTTCACTTTTGATCACTTAAAAGATGCATCTATCTCATTCTATGGTATTGAGCTGCCTCTCATGTCTGCACATGGTCTCAAGCAGAGCTGCACAAACTCACATCTTTCCTCCAGACAATTTAGATGTAAGTGTATCTTATCAAGGAGAAAATCAGTGGCACTCTGCAAACTTAGCATGTGGGCGGTATTAAAGACATCACAGTTAATATCAGAACAAAAAGCATATACAGACTGCTGAAAAACTCTGGTTTCCTGTAACTACAGCACAGAAATTCTGTGTCATCTTTGCTAAATCTAGGCTTTTGATGCAAAAGACAGACAAAATCTTGTCAGATGAATTTGCAACAAACTCATTCCTCCTGAGAGGGGAAATGAAGTTTCTTGGTAGTAAGAAAGGGCCTAATGTGGTTTAGGTGCTATAATCTATCTTCTCTGGCTTGAAAAGAGCCCAAGCCTTTTGTAGATTTCTTGTTATGTTTGCCATTTGAAGGTCTCGGACCAAAAATAACATCTACAATATCACTGGCTACTAATGTTTAAGCACTTGAATTGCTCCCTGTCTAGGAGGTGGCTAGGAAGACTCAGGTTATAGTTAGATGTCATGTGCTGCAGTCACAGATGGCTGGAAATACATTCCAGAAGCTTCACTGGTGACTCCCAAGTAGAGCTCTGAGAGACGAAAATATCTGGAGTTATAAAATAGTGAGTGTGAAAGTAAGCAAATGTAGATGTGGTTGTAGATTTGATGTGCATTCTAGTCAAATGTGTCATTTTCTTTGAAGAGTATGGAAAACATCAAATACAAAAGTGGTGACTGATTTTCCGTTTTATGTCACATCTGGATATTTTTCTTCTTATCATAGGCTCATATAAAGGTTTGGGTTGGAAGAGGCCTTAAAGATCATCTAGTTCCAATCCTTCTTCCATGGGTACGGACACCTTCCACTAGACCAGATTATTCAAAGCCCCATTCAACCTGGCCTGGAACACTTTCAGGGATGGGGCATCCACAGCTTCTCTGGGCAACCTGTTCCAGTGTCTCACCACCATCACAGTAAAGATTCTTCACATTCCTTTTTTCTTTGGCTCACTTCTGTTGTCTTCAACTATTGTTAAGGCCCCTCTGGAAGTCTCCTTTGAGAATAGTTTTTGCATCTCACAATAACAGCTCTCTTCTTCTTCTGGAGTGGCCTCTATTTCCTTTGGAATAGCCTTTCTGTCTTGCTCTGTAGTGGTTCTTCATNGCACAAGCACACACTTCCCAAATGCAATAGTGTGCTGTTACCACTGCAATCCACCCACCTGGCTCTGCTCTGTCATACTCTAAGGCTCCTAAAACAATTTCTGAACACTTCGCGCTTGGCTGTCTGCAATCAGACATCTTTGTTATTCTAAATATGTTTTTCAACAGGTGAGTTGGAATGGAAATAGAGAGTTTTCTCACTTAATGTTCCTTACTCTGGCACGTCTTACCACAAATTACTTTCATCATTTCCCAGTGCAAACATAACAATATGTGAGTGTGCATGCATTGCACTAGTGGGGCAATGTTTCAGACCACTGTACAGATTGAGATGCAGCAGGAACTCCAGCCAAACTGGTTTTCCAAGCCTGTAGGTGAGGATGCTGAAAGCAGATTGGAGTGTTATTTAATTATGTGTGTTGAATGGGGATGTAAGGGTGGGTGTTATTTGACTAGGCCTGTTATTTTGTTACAATTAATTACTGGTTGCGGATAGATTAATGAACTAGCTAGCAGCTCTTTGGTGTTGGGATGATATGCCTCTTCTCCACCATTTAGAAGACCAGCTTTGAGCTCCACTTGGTTAACAGCAAGGGTAAAGCTTTAACAGAGAGCACACAGCAATTGTTTCTCTCACACACATGCTTTTTCAGTGTCTTCACCAGCTCCTGCATGTGGTTTACAAGGGACAGCAAAGAGTCTGACTTGTCCAAGACTCTCATTTGGATGCTTTCTTTAGTTCAGGGGAAAATCTGGAACCTGTCCTAAAGAATCACTGCTGCACAGCTGTGGTACCTGTGTGGTGTCTCACACTGGGGCACGCTCACTCTTTCCCAGGATGCCCCTTCTATGTCTGTTTCCCAAAATCCTGCAGTTTCCATCAGGGTGCACAGTTCACTGAGATCACTGATGGCAGCATATTTTAGTGCACATTTAAAATAAAGGCTATTTTCAAGGGATTCTCTGAATTAGGATTTAGGAACTCAGCCTCTCCCATGTTCCACCTTACAAATGCTGTGATTTTACCTCCAGTTGCAGACATATTGATTTACACTAGGAAGAGAAAAGGAAGATTGATTAGGAGTGGAATGACTGCAGAGTGAGCTGCACACAAGTGAGGTCTGCGAGCTGGAGGCTGGAGAAAAGCTGCAGCCATTTTGAGACACTCAGAGTCTCTTTTCCCCTGAACTCAGTCTCGAAAAAAATAAACATTCTCATTTTAATCAAGAGGTTTAGTGACCCTCTGCTGCAAGCCTCACAGCTCATCATGCAGTTGTGAGAGCATGATGGCAAAGATCGATGACTTCTGTGAAGGCAGTGCTGCTTGGGCACACCGCGTGTTCGTGTTCCACTGGTGAGGCACCTGTCGCGTTGTGTATTGATTTTTCTTTTGTTTGTCAAAGGCACAGTTTATGTATGGAAACTAATCCTCTGCTCCCTACAGGAAAAAGAACAAAGATCCTTTGTTTCCAATGAGCTTTAAATGAAAATCCAGAGCACCTAATTAGGTAACTCAGCTCCCTAACACTGCAGCTCATGCAGCCTTGTCTCTTGCCCTGCTGACTGCTGAACACTGGCTGGCTGGCTGGCTGGCTGTGACCCTCTCAAAATAGGACATAGAGTGTCTCCTGCCTGCTAACATCCTGGTGTCTCTTGCAAGGGATTTCTAGAGAGCCAGCATTCCAGAAACAAGCACTCCAGTACAAGCTACCCCTCTCTGACAGTTGCTAGCCTAAACAGATAGACATACCAGCTCTGAAAAATTTCCAAAATTTCTGATCATTCTCTATGTAGCTAACACAGGAGCTGTGGATAGCTTGACAAAACCACAGCAGATTTCCTTGTTTCCGTTTCCTCAGTGGGCCAGGGCTTTTCTTGTGTTGACAGCAAAGCCCTATGCCATACCCTGCTTCTCCTTCCCTTGCTGCTGGCATTTTTTTCTTTTTCAATTTCTTCTTTTCTTCTCTCTCATTCCAAAACGCTGGATTTCCCTTCCAATCTCGTCAGGTGAATTCCTAATAAACCTCATCAGATGAATTCCTAATCAGCCTCACTGAGAAATCCTTCTGCCCAGCAATTCATTGCCTGACTTCAACCTGTTTGTAGTTCAGAGGTGAAAAAATGCCTTCCCCCAAGACTGAGACTCGGCTTTGCCCACAGCCCAGTCACGTAAATGGATGGTCATCAAAGTTTAATGACCTTATTAGTTCTCGTTTGCAGAGTGCAAAAGCAAGCGCTTTCTGTGAGATATAGATCAAAAGGAAAGGGAAAGGAAACAGTAAAGGAGACTCATTTTCAAGACAACCTGCAGGTCCATCTGAGCATGGGTGAACTGCTCTTAGCAGACAACAGCAATACTGCTAATCATACATACATAGTTTCCTGCATTTCCATGCCAATAGTCCTGTGAATATGTATATAGATCTCTGTAAATACTCATTATTTATGTGTGTATATACACAGTATATATGAGACATCAGTGGGAATACACAACCTAATTAAAAAGATGTATTTCTCCGGTTTCAGATGACAATAAAATGACTGCAGGTCTTCTGAAAACTCATGGATGTTTGATCTTTATCAAGGAGGTCATGGAGGAATACTCAAAGAATGACTCCCACAGTAAGAAAACTGCCCTTAGGCTGGACCATGAAACATGAACTTCAAACCCACTGTCATCATTATTAATTCTAGTTGTGTAGTTCTAGGCTACTGTAACACCTATTCCATTGGTGTGGAACAGAGCGGACTCCATCCTTGAAGGGTAGGTGTGGAATAATTTAAAGTCGTGTCTGGTGCAATGTGTGGTCTTGGGAAGAACTCCTAAAGACCCTGGGGTTCACTGAGGAGGTTTATCTCACCTAACTTGAAGGAACTGAAGGTGCCCTAAGACCTGCCTAAGTCTCTAGAGCCTCCTCTCTAGTCTGAAAAGATAAACAGGCAAAAGTTGTGCTGTAAAAATCATAACTAGCAAGAAGATCGGCTAGAGTAGAAGGAATGTGCTAATTCAGGCACAAGCATAGCAGTGTAAAGGTAGACAAAGTCCTAGGGGAGATGAAAATAAGCCATGTTTTGCTCTCACCATTAGTATTTCAGAAATGAATGTCTGAGAAAATAGGAGAAGAAAACTGAGAGTCATCACATCTGTATTTCGTATAAGGAGCTGTATTTTTTTAGAGGAGAGCCATGAGAGAGTTTTCCGAGGTGGTAAGCTCAAAATGCAGCACAAATGGGGAAGACAGGGCAGCCAGCCTATCTACCAGGTCAGCTGAGACCCTAAGCACTTTGGAGAAATATATTATGATGTTTAAGTGTAATTGATAACTCCATTTTACTAGTTTATATTTTTCCTGCTTTTTAGCTTTTTCCTCTCATTTTTCAGACATTTCTTGCTTTATTAGAATAAATTTCTTAAGTTATTTGATGTTAGAAATTATCTCTATCAGTCACACAAGTGCTTTACTACTCCAGGATTGACTAATCTAAAACTAAAATGGTGTCTGCTGGTGGAACAGATGCAAATCCCTGAGACTTAAAGAGCAGAGCATGCAGGTCGTCATGGGAGTTAGTACTGTCAAGACTCACCATGCAAAATGAGCGAAATGAGGTTAAACAGCATCCTTCTGGCATAGCACACTCCACAGAAAGGCATCTGCTGCTCTTATCTCCTCCTCTGACCACTTATGAAACTTCAAAAATTATCTCATCCCATAAAAAGACAAGACAAGCTTTTCAGAGGCTGTCACAACACATGGGAGAGACCCTTTAGCTGGTACCACTGTATTAAGAGTACTGAGAGAAGATATTGAGTGGTGAACATCAATACATTGGGTTTACTCAGGATGAGCAAGGCCTTGACATGCCATTGTCCTCTTCCCTGGTCAGTAGTGTTGCTGAGTCTCCCCAGGTGGGAGCTGTTTCTTGCCCTGTGGAGTCTGTAAAGACTTGCTGAAGAAAACTGATCCAAATGGCACACTTTGTGAAGATTTGGGAGTGTTTGCTGTTGCTGTTGCTGTGTCTGTATCTCTTGAAGGAAAAGTGCTGTACTGAAAATTTAGTGACCTGACCTAGTCTCACTTTTGTTGTCATGTCCGTGGAGTGCCATGCTCCTCTGAGTGATCTTGGACAGTAACTTAGGAAAGAGAATTGGTTTGCAGTTACTCTGCACAGAACCACAGCTCCAAAGGAAAGTCCACAGGGATCCACACTGTGAAAAAAGGTTGACGTGATGTTAGCTGCTATCCTAAAAAGAGAAATAACAATCCATATCCATAGAGTTTGAATTGCTTTAGAGGAAAGAATCAACGGTACGTCTTTCTGTAAGGCAGGCTTTATGGTCACTGTAATGTAGCACACTCAGCTATGCTCCTTAGTGTACAAAAGAGGAATATTGCCTTCTGCAGAGAAAAAACCAAAACAGTGAAAGTCTATAGAATGGGTTTTATGGGAACTCAGACTAAATGATAATAGCTGTTTCTTGCTGTCTGACTCAGTTTTGTGTCAGTGATGCTGGAAGTGATTTCTGAATGGACGAAGAGATCACGATGGTCTCCTAGAATGGACATTGTAATATTTGAAGAAATCCAGCCTGGCAGCTGCACCTCTAAATTCTTTGAGGTTCATGCTTCAGCTGTTGCTTGCAGTATCAGTTACTTAGTAAGTGCACACATGCCAAAGAAATGCTTAACAAGGTGCACATGGGCACTCGTTTACCTTCCCCCATATGACAGACAAAGGACGGTCCCTCAATCAGCCCACATGCCATTTCTTTTCTAAATATAGATTCTTTTTTTTTTTTTGCCAGCAATGAGAAAGAAGCTAGACAAGAGCATCCCTCGTAAGAAACCTTAAACAGCTAAGCAGCTTCATTAATTACTTAGGGATTCCCTAGGGCTGTTACTAAGGTAACAGGAGCAGAAATGTTTGAAGATGGCTGAATATGCTGCGTGTGCTGGAGAATACACGGTGGCTTTTCAGCAGCGCCCTGCACTGTGAGTTTTTAAAGTATTAATGTAGAAAATAAAAAGTGTGTGCATATGTGCATGTACTCATGAAAGTGCAGAGCCCACACAGCCCTATGAATCCCCAGCTGCATCTGCTGAACACAGAAAAAAAAAAAATCTGCTTTGGCTTTCAGGAGGACGTAACAGGAAAGGAATTTAAAGGGTGCAGGGCACATATCTCTTCCCAGCTCTACAATGCCTTCATTTTGCTGGCTGATTTGAAATGTTTTCTCCTTCCCCCTTACCAGATAGCACTGACCCAGAGCTAGATTACCACTCTCCAAGGCTCTTCTCAAAGGTGGAGCCACCCACACTGCTGCCTGGCCTCCCTGTGGTACCCACCACAACTGGCTTTGCCAAGCAGTGCAATGTCCCTGTGCTGAGCAATGGTGCTGCGATGGTGCAGCAGTGCTTGTAGTTTCATCCTCTGTAGAGTAAAGCATTTTCTAGTCAAAGCTGGTGAGAGACAGCAAGAGGTGATCATGGTACAGAATATGCCCTCAAGGAAGGCACCACTGACCTGTAGGTAACTGCAGTGCATTTGATGATGTGGGAGAACAACCATCTTTAGTGATATCCATGCCAGGATTTTACCAAAGTTAATGGCCAAGTTAATTAACACAGGACATGGAGGTAATTAGAAATTTTGGGCACTTACACAGAAAGAGAAATCACCTCCTCATTAACTGATCAGCTTGCATACTTAGGAGAGAAGAGTTCAAGACAAAACTAAGCAAATGCATAGCTCACAAGACCAATTTAGGATAAAAGCTCATTCTGTGTTTAATGACAAACCTCTAGTGGTTTGAGTTCCTCCCAGAGATATTATTTTTTTCTCCTTCTGAGACATCCTTCTTCTCTCCAGAGCTTTTGCAAATACCTCACTGCCCCCTCTCTGTCTCTCACTTCTGGCAAACCTCTTTGCCCAGCTCCTCCAACTCAGCTCTACAACAGAGCCAACCCAAAGGCTTGAAAGAACTCATGCTGGTTTAGTAATTTTTTATTCACAGACAGTCATTTGCTTTTTATCATGTTCCCAGCAGTGACCACAGGGAGAAACTCAAATTTCCGACAGGAACCCCTCTAAAACGTGATGCTTGCAGGGCTTTGTAGAGTGAGATGCTGAATACCCATAGCTTTCACTTGGCACGTCACAGGATGCTTATGGCTCAAACTGCGCAAGAAACTCTTTCTTCTGGCTTATAGACACTGCCTAAAAAATAACTAAGAAACATTCTGGAGGAACTGAAACTTCTGAGAATGTCTTTAGGACAAATTGGGGAAGAAATCAGTGTGAGCAAAGCAAGTCTGAAACAAAACGTGCCAGTGTGATTTGGAGAGAGTTTGATATCTGTCAATGCTGTTTGAAAATGTAGTCACAACATTGCTTTGTGTTACTGCATCTGTATTTTCCTCCTAAAATTGTTTCATTTCTATTGTTATTGAGTTCTATTTATCTTCTGGCAACCTATGGCTACTGTTGCTCTGCTAAGCCATTGAATACCTTAAAAGTGTCTGTTGAAGGGTGCTGCTATCATACAGCTGTACACATAGCCCAGATAGTTCATTATAGCACAGCAAATAGAAAGATCTTTATCTCCCTTTCTCTATACCTCTGCTTTAGGGATATTTATGAGATACGAGCCTTATTAACAAGACATCATCACTATTGTTTTGAGGTATCTGTCTACCCATGTGTGGTAGGCAACCAAGATGGAGAAGTGTAACTGTCTTACATCCCTATTCCCACAGCAGGCAATTCTCTTTTACAGTCTTTAAAACTTGACAGGACAAAGCTCTGCAGGAAGGATAGAGCAGTGACAGGGTTTCATCCTCTCTTCCAGCTCCACTTTCACTGGGTGCAATTTTTTCCCCATTGAGTAATCCTTGCTCTCGTGATCTTATTTCTTCTCCTGAGAGTTCACACAGGCATTTCAACAAATGAATCACAGGGAACAGGCATTAGATGATTTTTTAATCTCTTGAGAAAATGAGGAAAGTGAGTTTTTTCCTGCAGCAGTCTCCTGCAGTGCAGAAGCATATTTCAGCCTCTGAGGAGCAGCACCTGAGGAGCTGGTGCCAGTCCTGTGTCCTGCAGCATCTTGGTTTGGACGTGTGATTCCTGCCAGGGGCAGCAGCATCCTGGAGGGTACTTCCTTGCAGGAAGAGCTGAGCTGATCCCCTGCACCATGACTGCTGTCCCTGCTGGGGCTCTCTGCAAAAGACTGGCTGGAGGCAAGACAGCCCTGCCCATTCATCTCACAGCCTGCAGCTTGGCAAGAGGCTGCAAGGACACCTCTAGCCAGCTAAATTCCCATCTGTGGATTGTCATGAAAACATGGTGAAAAACAACCCACAGCTTCTAGGACCTTCCTGTATTTACTTTCTTGAAAGGTAACTATGCTGAGTTTTTGCCATAAACTGTCTGAATTCATGGCAAGAGAGTCTGTAAAATATATAGTGTCAGGCAGGGAGGCAGTGAGACCATGATATTAGGATGGCCACGTTGGGATACGTTGTGGGACAAGGTGAGACAGTCCCAACCCTCTGCTCTGCATCTTCCAGCTGAAGGATCCAGCCATCCACATGAAGGATGATTTCCAGCACCTTTTCCTGGGGTGTAACCATTCCCATTTTCCCAGCACATACCTGCAGAGCCAGTGAGGACCACCCAGCAGGTGCATCCATTCACATTCATGCAGATTAGTTTAAACTGCTGATGAAAGCAGATCAAATCATGACATGGAGCATCTGAGCTGCACTTGCATCCAGGGTATGTTGACTCTTTTGTAGAGATGTTGCCTCTACTCAATAAGCAATAACAAGAAGCATGAAATGTCAGACTTTTAAAATGCATCAACTGTTTGCTCCTTGAACTTGAGTCAGATCCTTAAGATATAGAGAGAAACATCCTCTTCATGAATACAAAATAGTCCTCAGAGGAGTTTTGAGTAAAAGGACTATAAGGAACTCTCTGCTACCACATCACAATGAAAATGTGAGTGTGATTTTAAATTATTTAAAAAAAAAAAAGAGGGAACATCATGTGGAATTGCAGTAACACTAGGATGAATAGCAATAATGACTTCCAACTATTTAAGAAACAGATGTGGGAGCTGTTAGGCTTCATATTTACAGCTTGGATTTGAGGTTTTTCAGAGCAATTTGTACAGTTCTGGGTTCATATGGGACAGAGAACAGGAACTGATGGTGTTTTTTGTATTCTGTAGCAGAAATAGAAAGTAAAAGTAAAATGACCTGCCTTTGGCATTTATTACTTTATTTACTTTCATTTACTTGAGGTTTATTTTTGTCTTCTGTAAGCTAAATTTCTTGGGAATTGATAAATAACAACTTCCTGGGATATTTTCACCCCTGTAAAACCTTGGCATGTTGTAATGATCTCTCAGTGAACATAAAGCATTCAGACAGAGTTTCCCACCCTCCCCACCCCCACAGAAAACTGTTTGGAAAAGAGTCATGATAAAAGAAAAACAATACGTGCTGTGAAGCAAGAAGGGGAATAGCTTTCCCTTGGACAGTTATGTTTCTGTGAATCATGAACACAGAGTTACCAGACATCATAGGTCACTCAGAAACATGGAGTAAAATGAGCACACTATTAACTGTTTTACTACTACTGGGCTGCTGGGGTAGATCTAGGCACATGCAGCTCCCTGGATACACTCTGATAGCCCATGGATAGATAATAAATTAACAGAGGCAAGGAGCAGTGGAAAACCACCAGCCATTTAAGTGAGAATCCATTTGTGATGCTGTGCCTTATACCACTTCTACTACAAATGCTTCTTTCTCCCACCACTACCCCGTTTAGTTTTCTGTTTGGTTTTGCATTTGTTTGTCTGTTTTTTTTGTCAGCATGAAAACCAACATGTGTGAGTTATCATGGTATAAAGGCACAGTGAAGACATTTATCACAAGATCAGCTCTCTGCTCCTGCCCAAGGCCTACTTTGGCAAGTTTGCCTTGGAGTAAAACTAAAATTCACTGCCTTGACTTCACTGCATTTCTACCTCAGGATAGCTGTGTTAGTTACCTTTTTAAATGGTGCAGATAAACTTTTATACTGTGTTTTTCAGCAATCTTCAGCAATTCAGCTAAAATCATATCTCCAGCTTTGGACCTGAAGTTGGAAGATCATTTTTGCAAAATGAGTAATAAATACTGATTACTTACGAATGATCAGTGCAGAACTGATCCACATTATTGGTCACTTCTTTCTTGGCTTATCTCATATTCTCCTTTTCACCCACATTTTATGTCTTTATTTTGGCTATACTAAGCTGAATCAACATGGAAAAGAATTAAAATTAACTCAGTAGAAGATATCTTCTACTATCCTTTATCTCTGGAAATGCTTTTGATTACTAGAATAGTTTACTCTTAATGTAGTGGATTTATTGAGCTCTAGACAATCTTACAACATTTCATTCAAGGCAGCACACTTACTTTAAAATGCTGGTGATAGATGTTTACTACTGCTGTTGTAAGTAGTTTAGACCCAGATGTAAGCACTGTGTTATGAAAACCATTTTCCTAAGGCGTCTCTCAAAAAACAGGAAGGTTGCAGGTGTGGACGCCAGTCAGGATCATCAACATGCCAAAGCAGCATCACTGGGACACTGTAAAGACAGAAGACACATGGATTTTGATAAACTGTAAAACAGCAAAACACAGGAGAAGGGAAGAGATGAGAGCATCCCTCTGCCTTAAGCAATAAGGAAACCTCCTTCAATGACAAGACATGGCCACCTTAAAGTGAAGATAGATGACATTCTTCTGAAAACTTTCAGAATAACATTACCTGTGGAAGAAGAGGAGTGGAAAATGAAATATTTTTTTCCACGCAGATGATGACTGAAAGCTGAATAACAGTCTAAGAAAGAGTTTAAAGGCACAAAAACACAGTTCTGGGCATGAGAGCATGCGTGATGAGGATTATTATTTTAATGGTGCCACAAGACAATTGGTCAAGGCTAGCAGGGAAAGAAGTGAGGTTTGTGCAGACCTTGGAAAGCAAACAATGCAAAAAAAGGTGAACTGGAATGCTAATGTGAATTTCTGAAGGCTGCTTGTGTGAAAAAGTGAAGCTTCCCCATTGTCTCCAATGGGCAGTTATGGCGTGGCTTACCCAGCCATGACAGGTAGCAGCTTCTGCGCTGCTTTACCTTGTTTGAGAACTTGAAAAAATTGGGCATTATTGCAGGTGTGCTTGGGTATTTAGGGCTTTTTCAAGAAGACCTGGTGGCTGTTTCCTCAGTCTATGAGGGAAGCAGGGAAGACTATCTATAGAGCTATATATCCATGCATATATCACCTGATGTAGGAGCATAACCAATGCTGTCAGGTATTAGTGGTCTCCTATCCTCAGTGGGATGGCCATGGGACCTTGGATTTCTAATTTGTGCCCCTTCACCTAGATCATTTAATAAATACTAATTATGCCTTACAAGCATAACAAGCCTTACAATTAAATACCAGGGGTGTGTTTGAGTTGGAGTGGGATATAGCAGCTGGCAGCAAGCAAAACATAGCTGCTGTAACAGAAAAGCCATCTAATGAAACTCTGCAATAATATAATTCTTTTAGATTATTTGCCTCCTCCATTACATCCTGTTTATGTTTTAATCACTTTCTCTAGGTTCATACTGACACTCCCTCTTGCTGTCTTACCACCAGATGGACTTTTATAAACCATTATTATATCTGGAAGCACTTTCTTAGCTCTTCATAATTGCTTCTTGGAGTACTTACATGTGCAATGCAGAGATGTCAGCCTCCGCAGTCATACTTATTGCTAAAATTGAGCAGCGTATTGCTGCTTGTTTGTTTGTGTTTTTTCAAAAGAATCTAAGTTATCCTAGATATTCACTCATTTCTTTCCAAGTCACTATTTTGTCTGCTTGCCCTATGATATGTAGCAAACCTCACATCCTGTTCCTTACTATAGGTGTGCCACAAAGGGTAGGGAGGATGTTAATATTAATCTGCATTCTCTGAACTGGAAAATTGGTGGTATCAAGCCAAATTCTACCTCCTCTCCTCTCCTCTCCTCTCCTCTCCTCTCATGTCCCCCTGAGTCCTATGAAAAAGCCGTTCAGGTAGACAGCCCTTCTTTCTTTAAACTTCAACCAAGAGTTCTTCTTCAGCTGAGAATGTTGTAGGGATATAGGGGAACAGACTGCTTGAGAAAAGAATGTAATGTTATCTCCCTTTCTTAAGACCTTCCTCCAGATAACATAGGCACAGTATAAGACCATTCCTCCTGGGTACAATTTGGTCCAATGGGATGGAAGCTGAATTGTAACTCAGAATAACTTTATAAACTCTAGGAGCTGGCAGGGATGATTTAGCAGTTTCAAGAAAACGAAAGAGGCCTTTCAGGGAAAGGAAATAGTGCAACATTCCTTGATCACTAGTGACAGTCTCCAAAAAGGCCTGCTGAGCTCCTTTGGCACTTAACTGCCATCACGAACTGAAAGGGCATTCCCAAAGAGTAGAAATGAACCTTGGTTGATGATTCCTGAGAAAACAGCTTCTGTCCCTCCTGAGAGCCATGGCACCCTTACTATTGAAAAAACCACAAATGTTCCCTTAAAGAGAGTTGAACAAATACGAGTGTTGGGATGATGTCATGCCTTTTTTTTTGTGTTCACACAACTTCACAATTCAATGCTCTGTTCAGGAGCTCGAAAAACATTTTGCTTGGGAAGTTTTCTGTGTAAATTAGCTCAGATTTGCCGGGCTTTCTAGCACTTGCATTTCATTCTGACCCAAATGCTACTGCAAAGATGCTACAGGGAACAGAATAATTCAGGACAGAGTTTTATATTTACTATTGCCATTGCCAGGTGAGATTTGGAAAACAATCCTAGAAGGCAAAAATCATGTTTCAGAGACTATGTTTGTATGTCTGGTTGCGTTTCAGGTAAGCCAGGAGTAGGGCTAGAATGCAGCATTCAGTTGTATGTTTTTGTCTCATGGGATGCCAGTTTCAGACATTTCCAGCTTTTTGTTCCCCTTCCACTCTAGGTCCCATCTCCACACTGCTGTTGCTGCCTCCTCAGTCAGTCCCACCAAGAGCAGTACCAGCAAAGCCAAAGGGCAGACAGTAGAAAAGGAGGCAAGAAGTCTTAATCTGTCTTAACTTCTGAAAAAGTTGCATTAGAGAGATAAATCTTTGAGAATTCAGCAATGAAACACTGATGAATGGGTCTGTTGCTGAAGACAGAGTAAGTTACCATTGAGTCTCTGACAGTACAACTGTGGGTTTTTATGGGATGTCACTGGTAATAAAAAGTAGTGGCAAACCTTAATCTTTGTTATTCAGATCAGCAGTGGTGGTCTTGAAATCACAAAGGCAGTTGGTTTGCTGAAGAGAATAGTAATTACAACAGCAGTAATTGAGCCAGAGTACCAGACATTTGAAAAACTGGCTGCATGGTTGGACTCAGAGTGGGTGGTTAAAGTTTCACACTTCAGCTGGAGACTGGTTACAGGTCAAGCTCCACAGGGATCTGTGCTGTGACCTACTTGTGATATTTAACCCATTTATCAGTGGCCTGGAGGATGTGAAGGAGTGCACCCTTAGCAAGTCTGGAGATGAAGCCAAACTGGTGGCACCAGTCAGTTGTCTTGGGGACATTCAGAGGGACCCAGAACAGCACCGAGAATGGGCCAAGAGAAGCACTACGGTGTTCAGCCAGGATAAATGCAGAGGCTTGCACTTGGCATGGACTAAGCCCCATGGGCTAGGCCAGGGAGCAGCTCTTCTGGATAGGACCAGGTGTTCTGGTGGCTTTTAGGCCAAACATGATGCACCAGGGAGTCCTGGCAGGGAGGAAGACTGGCAGCATCCTCAGCTATATCAACAGAAGTATGTTCAACAGACCAAGGAAACAATTTATTTCCCCTGTGCAACGCTTTTAAGGCCACTTCTAGAACATTGCAGCCAATTTTGGGCCCCCAATGCAGGAAAGAAATGGACAAACTAGAGGGAGTGCAGGAAAAGCCTTCCAGGGCAGTGGGACTGGAACACTTGCCACAGGAAGAGAGGCTGGGGGAGCTTTGAAGGCACCTGATGGACATATTACACACAGTCATGTTATCACCAAATGTGTTCTTTACTAAGCATGCTGGTGATTTTGGTTTTATATTCTCCTTGGATTTGAATTCTCTCCTCCAGTTTGGCCTTACAATTCAGTAGCTATTTCATTATGCCAGAACAATTTGATTTGCTTTGTAATTCCACTAGCTATATTATTTTGCAGGGACAATATTAATTAAAGATATTGTTCAGTCATGTATCTGTGAGGTACTTATTTACCATTAAAGAAATATTACTTTACCTCTTAAAACAGGTTTATAATGGTAACAGAATAATTCTTTATAATGGTTACTTACCACTCATCTACAGTGAGAATATACGTAGTGGCCCGCTCCAAGAGCATAAAGCAACATAACAGGCAAAACTAGATATTTGAACATATTACTTTTACTGTATAATGCTACTTGCTTTCTCATTTTGCCTTCAAACTTAAAGAAAGTCTCTGCTAGGCAGTGCTTGAGTGCCAAAATATGATTTTTTTTTTCCTTACGCTTTTTCTTTCGGATGATTCCAGGCTGTGATCTGCATGTGATTTCCTGCATTGTTAAGCTTGTTCCACTCATGTTTCTTATAAGCACATAAATGGCCATTTCTGCAAATCTACAGTCTGGTTCCTCTTTTTTGATGTCTATTGTATGTATAAGATTCTTACTCTGAATCCCTGCAGAGGGATTATAGGAGTAATCTAGAATCACTCAATATTATTTATTTTCAGTGATAACACAGTATATCAAGTTCAGGGAATTCACTGTGTAGGTGTATTTATGGTGAATAAAAGGTTATTTCTGACAGGAAATTCAGACTTGCAGTACTATGCATCTCCTTCTCCTTGGTTCTCCAGAGGTTACATGCCCATGCTCAACTGTATCCACACCTTCCTTAATATTTACTCATTCTTTGCACAAGAAATTCTGAGTGTGGTTGAAGCTGTAAAAAAGACTAGTGGCCCATAAAAACACGTGGGTGGGATTCTTTAAAACCTATAAAGGCTTTGCTTATTTCCACTAGCTGTCAAATTGGATTTTATAGAGGAACCAATTTATTTTGAAACATTAGGAAAGTGATTTTTGTATAAGGTCAAGAAAGAGCTGAAGCATCAAAGCTATTAATGAGGGAGAGTACAACAGGCTGGCTTAGCATTCAGCTGATACAGCATGGCTATCTTGCAGTCTTGGTGTCTATAGAAGAGCCAGGTGCCTCCACTCTCTTCCCAGATCAATGGAAAGAGACAGTTCGCCTTATCCCGTAGCATTTGCGCAACACAGGGCAGATTAAGAACTCATTTTTTGCCTCTGACTACAGATAGAGTCTAGGGTGATTAATTCATACATCCATATGGCAGATGTCTACTATGAGAAAGGAGAACTCTCTCTCCATATATCCCCAAACTTCCTCTGAGTTTCAAATTGAAACAAAGACGATCAGGAACATTTTGCTTCATCTGCTTTTGCAGATGAAAATGCATGAAGAGATTAGCTGTTTTTAAAATGTTTGTGCTCTCTCAAAGACTGACCACTGAAATTGTTCTGTGCACTGTTTCTGTAATAGAATCAAGCAAGGTGAAAGTTTCTTGAAATCTGGAGAGTTTAACACAAGCAGATCACTTCCATTTACTTTTAAAAGACTTTATGATTTGAAAGAGAATTCTCCTTTGTTCCAGGACTGCGTATGACTTGACTCTTCAGAAGCCTTCTGAGCTATTTATTTCTAATAATGTCTGCTCTGAAGTTCTGAAAAATTCTTTCTGACAGTATTCTGGTCCTGTTTCCATTTTAATCCAATGTCTTTTTAATGGAGAGTCCTCATGGGAACATGGAGGCAATATTTAAGATAGGAACATGTTTAACCTTTGCAAAGGGCAGACGCTAATGCTGTTTTGTAATCTCCTGCTTTCCTAATCCGGCATCCATGTCCTTTGATCTGATTCTATTTACACTGGCTTGTTCAAAGTTTTAGGAATATGTCCAGTGGAAGAGCTTCTACTGGTTTCTGTAGGCTTCGTTAAGGATTAAATCTGATTATTTAGCTGCAAAGAGCCTGTATAAAATAATTGTAGCATTGGTAGTGCTGGACTATATCTGCTCAAGTTCTGGAATTCTACCTTGTAACAGTAGGGTCAGAGCCATTTTCATATAGAGAATCACAGAATCACAGAATGGGTCAGGTTGGAAAGGACTACAGTGGTCATCTTGTCCAGCCTCTGTGCTCAGCAGGGTCATCCCAGAGCACATGGCACAGGATTGCATCCAGACAGTTCTTGAATATCTCCAGTGAGGGAGACTCCACACCCTCTCTGGGCAATGTGTTCCAGTGCTTGGTCACACACAGTAAAGAAGTTCTTCCTCATGTTCAGGTGGAACTTCCTGTGCATCAGTTTCTGCCTGTTGCCTCTTGTCCTATTGCTTGGCACCACTGAGAAGAGCCTGGATCCATCCTCTGACACCTCCCTTCAGACACTGAGAGACACTGATGAAGTCTCCTCTCAGTCATGTCTTCTCCAGGCTGAACAGGCCCAGCTCCCTCATTAGAGAGATGCGCTGGTCCTTTAATCATCTTTATAGTCCTCCACCAGACTCACTCCAGGAGTTCCATGTGTCTCTTCTCCTGAGGAGCCCAGTACTGGACACAGAGCTCCAAATGTGCCTCACAAAGGCTCAGTAGAGAGGCAGGATCACCAACTTCAACCTATATTCCAGAATATCATTTTGGAATCATTTGGGTATTTTTGACCCCCAGGGCACACTGCTGGCTCATGGATGGCTTGTTGTCCACATGGATGCCTCAGGTCCTTCTCCACAGTGTTGCTTTCCAACAGGTCAGCCACCAGCCTGATGCATGGGGTTTTTCTTTCCCAGGTGCAGGATACTGCTTTTGCCTTTGTGGAATTTCAGGCAGTTCTTCTCTGCCCTGTCTCCAAACAGGCTCAAACTACCTTCTGAGTTGTTCTGGAGTGACTAAATTTTGTCTGATTTGGAAACGTGTATGACATTTATGAAGCAACTAAAATGAGTAGTCTGCTACTAGGCTGTACTGAGTTATTTTTAGTATACTACTTTTAAAAATAATATTTACAAAAATGATAACACTGTCTTACAGAGAAAGCATTGCTTTCATGTGCCATAAACACTGAAAATTCTTTGGACAAGCTGTAGATTTTCCCTGCTCCTGACTGCACCTACTCAGAGGGCACTGGAAAACATTGGATGTAAGCCTAGGAGTTCATAAGTGGTTTTATTCCAATTCCTTGGCAAAAGTGATTGATGCCACACTTGTATAAGAGGCTGATGCATCTTTGCTTAACAATGAAAATTATCAAGATGAGACGAAAGTCTAATGCAATTCATTCTGCTTGGAAGAGTACCCAATTTTTAGTGAAGTGCCTGAGTAGAAGAGAAAATGCCTCACTTTGATCATGAATGATGTCTGATGTGGTCAGAAAATTTTGCAAAAGTTTTCTTACCTTACCTGCTAGGAACAACTTCTGTGGGCCATGAAGTGGAATGGCTACAAAAAGCTTGAAGGTGGTTTAGTGGGTGAGATCACATAGCAGAAAGAGCAGGTGATTCCTCCTGTGTTCCTGTGATCAGAAACTTCAGGTCTACTGAAGCCATCTTCATTTGGTTGTCTGAAAGAGAGACTGTATTTTTCTGCTGTTCTCCAGCTCAACAGATTTATTTTCCAGAATTCCTTTTTCTCCTCTCCTCCTAACCCTTATGTAATGTACTAAGACACAGACAGCTCATACATTACTGCTTCCCCAACTCAGTGCTGTTCCCCCCATTTGTTTCCTGTTGGGAAATGGTAGCTGACTTTCTCAGGGGAAGACAGTGTTCCCTGGCCATGGGATTCCTAGTGTTTTGACTAAAACTTCAGAGTCTTGGTGTGAGATTTATTAGGTCATATTAAAATGAATCCATGCAATCCAGATCTGAAGCAAAACAATCAACAACCATTTTCAGTCTGATGATGATGAGTTCATGTAGGTTGATTTTTCTTGATTGCTAGTTTCTAGTTCACTAGAACGCCAGTTACTTTCCTTCACTGGATGCATGGATACAATTCCATTTTAATGTTCACCCCATCTCTATCAGGTTTGCCCTTAGCAGTAACCTATTGCTTTTTCTTTACCTCCATACATGTTGCTTAGGTAATCAAGTAAGAAATTATTTAAAGTGCAATCAACCTAACTCCTGAGAGAAAGCATTCCTTCAAAATCTAGGTATTGTTGTATAAATGAATTGAGATTAAGAGATATTAATGAACTTACTTGAACCACTGTCTCAAGGAGATTGACAAATCTAACTCTTTTTGAACACGCTAAAAGAAAAACACTTTCAGAGAAAATAACTGTAATGAGATCTAATATGGGATTCTGTTTTGTTCAAAATACACTTGTAGATAAATTATCTATCTGAAAAAATTTGTTAACAGATGTACTAAGTGAAAGAGCCGTACAGTCTGAATTGCTAACAGATTAATTGTAGGCATCATGTGAAATATGACTAGGAGTCACTGTTTCCCCAGCAACACTCTTGCAAAGGACAGCAATAAATCTTTGTGCAGAGAAACAGGTATTATTCTTACAGAAATTTTTGTGCATGCAAACAATTCTGCCAAAGGCCTGGGGTGTACTTTGAGAAGTCTAAGGTCATTATAAAAAATAACAAGTTAAAGCAAAATTGTGTGCTAAAATTAGTGTGTGTCAGTGGAAGCATCTTTTAAAGTCGCTGGTATGTTTCATTGGAGCAAGATACTTATGTCCTCAAAATATTTAAAAGCAAGAATGAACTGATTAGAGTAGACAATTTAGATATGCCTTCCAGGGAATAGCATTCCCTGAGGTGCTCTGTAAGAGCTCCTAATTCTCTGACTTGCTTCAATTTTTTAACCAGTGGTTGTCACGCATAAGCACAAAATTCACCACACACAGATACCTCAGCTCTTTCTTACTTCCCACAGGGACCGCCTAGCCCAGCTTCCTGACCAAAGAGGCAGAATTCCTTTTGCAGAGGTGCCTGAAACCATTCTGAATGCTATTTAGTAAAAACATCCTTGGTCATTTTCCAGAATGAATAGAAACATTATCCTAGGGAAATCCTCCTCTTCCATTCAGAAACTGTTTCTCTTCCAGTTGGCAATTGCATCTCCTGTTCTCCCACTCTGCAGAGCATCACCATGTCCTGGGATAACGACAGCAAGTCCAAGTTTACATGGGAAAGCTATACTGGGAAAGCAAGATATTTATTTTTAGCTATTACAAATGAGATTAAGCAGTAGGAGATGGGGAAGCGTTAAAACTATGTGACCTCTCAAATCTCTGTGGACCAAGTGTTTGGGAACCTTTGAGATGGCAAGATTCACCACACTGTGAGCACATGTAACCCTGCTGTTGTTTCCCTTTGAATCCCTAGACTATTAATTCCTTAAAAAAAATTTAATTAAAAAAAGGAAAACAAACCAACCTTTTCCAAAAATAGTAGTGGGGTTTTTTTGGTTTTGTTTTTTTTTTTTCCAGAGGGATATTTTTATCACTAATTTTTAAACAGTTTTTGTTGTTTTTTCAAGGTGCCCTTGAGACTACAATGTGGTTGGCAGGAATACTAAAATGTGCTAGTATCAGAAAGAAGGGACCATTCTCGATGCTGTTTCATGCCCGCACGTATCAGGCACGTGTTTTCCCTTTTGGCAGTTTTTGTGAAAATTTTGCAGGTGGGTGATTTCCTTTGTCTTTTAGTTTGTGTCTGGCTTTAACATGGATCATGCTGGCTGGAGTTTGGAGACAACAAATATTTTGAGAACCTTAGCTGAAAAGAAGGGATTTTCTTTTTCTCCACTGAGCTGAAAATACAAACTTGGCAGGGAGTACAGTCATGCTTGGCCATATCACTCAGTCACTATTGAAACAGAAATGTCCTTTTGCAGAGTTCATCCAACAGTGTCACTGAGAAGGAGGGATCATCCTAGTGCAGGCAAGACAGAAAGGACAGGATGAAAATAACATTTCCCAGCCTTTCTAACATTTTGCTCATGTCTTTTTTGAGTTTTGTTCATTCCAAAGATTAATGGGAATTTCTTGTCTCCTTCAAATCTGTAGTTGAAATCCTGGGAATAAGATACCATATTTGGTAAGAATAGTTTTCATTCAAAACAAAAGTAAAGCCTCGTAAAAGTACCAGACTATCCAAATTCCACTATCATTATCTTAGTTGCCCTTGAGTAATGTAAATAGCTTATGTGGACACATTATATATTTCATCAAATCTAAATTTTGGACCTTTTATGAATGTCTAATTCATCAGGCATCTTAAGAACGTGCAAAAAAATTCTCTTAGTATCTGAATCTCAGTCTGAATAGAAACAGTGGTATCCAAAAAGCAAATCAAATCGCCAGTCCCACAGCCAGTTCCAGACAAGAAAAACCAGATAAATTTTCATAGACTCACTGAAGGGTACTATAGCTAAATACGAGGATTCCTTTATGTAAATTTTAACTCAAGACCAGGGCCATGAGGGAAATTATGAGTTACTATTAATAATTGCATTATTAATAAAACCAATTGCAATTTAATTTACAGCATTATAATGGAGACGAGAATGAGCTTTACTGCTAATGTTGGAAATAAATCAAACAAGTAAAATGTAAAACCCTTTTCCTGTAACTTTCTCTAGTCTGCTGCTAGTATACCCTGTTCCTACAAGGTCACCAGTCTGATGGAAAAATTAGACATCTACAATTGGAGTCATCACAATGTCAACACTGAAAAAAACTTTTGGTGTGTGGGCAGATGAGAAATCTACACAGAAAGCAAGTGGGTCTGTAGAATCTGACAGGAGCTTTCCCCTCTGTGTGACTTCAGTTATAAAGTCATAGCACTGGCACCACATGCACTTTGGCTTGCAAACAATTTGTCTCCTCCCTGTTCCTAGCAGTTCCTGTACAGTCTAGATGGCACACAGGGCATATTGTTGAGATTTCCTCCCTTATCAACTTGGTAGCAAATTAAATGCAACTTAGTTTACAAGAAACTTCTGTGTCACTTTT